>JAVXUP010002132.1:10000-157389 GCA_033070095.1 Escallonia herrerae | reverse complement strand
CCTAGGAAAACTCAAAAATTAATGTGTCTCGTTTTTCGCCGAAAGTCTTACAAATGGGCTAACTAGCGTGCCTGAAGTGCAATGAGCGGAAAAAAAGTGACAAAAAAAATTACAACTTTTTTCGGAAGCTATCAAATGGGGCCTAAAGTGTGCCCGAATAGGCCCTTCCTAGGAAAACTCAAAAATTAATGTGTCTCGTTTTTCGCCGAAAGTCTTACAAATGGGCTAACTAGCGTGCCTGAAGTGCAATGAGCGGAAAAAAAGTGACAAAAAAAATTACAACTTTTTTCGGAAGCTATCAATTGGGGCCTAAAGTGTGCCCGAATAGGCCCTTCCTAGGAAAACTCAAAAATTAATGTGTCTCGTTTTTCGCCGAAAGTCTTACAAATGGGCTAACTAGCGTGCCTGAAGTGCAATGAGCGGAAAAAAAGTGACAAAAAAAATTACAACTTTTTTCGGAAGCTATCAATTGGGGCCTAAAGTGTGCCCGAAAACGGAGTTACCAAAAATATCAATAATCCACAAATCAAATCACAAATTAAAGATTGCACAAACCAAATCACAAATTTAAACATTATAAAAGTTCAATTTATACAACTGAAACATTAACCCTAACACTCTTCCTCATCATCGTCCTCCTCGACCATACTGCCAGGTTCGATACCTAACACTTTATAATGGTTTCTCTTGTCATGATCAGTCATCTTATTACACAACGCACACTTTCGTAATTTTTTTTGACCCGTTGCTTCTTCAATCGGATTCTTCATGCGTATTGCTCGTTTTCGCCCTTTTGTTTGAGAAATAATTGGATCAAAAATGTCGTCCTCCTCACCTTGTAGGTCAGTGCCGTCAATGACTGGCTGTTTGGCTCGATTGAATCTACCGCCTGGAGTTGGTCGAGTAGTCGGAGTGTCCACAGTTTCTGGTAATGCCATCCTAAACTGTGCATGCTTAGCCTTATCCCGTGCGGCTGCTTCAACTTGATACCTGTACCCATCAAATGTCGACGCTGCATCCATTGATAAACCGTGCATGATGTTACAAAGGTGATTATATCGCAGCGACTCAGATTGCTCGAAATCAACTGAAACATTGGGCACGTAAGGAATGTGACCGTGGACTCTGTTGGCTTCCTTCGTCCACCGTTCCAAGATATACGGTGGAGGGATTTCACTAGCATTCTTGGCGCTCAAAACCCTCAACGCGTGTCGACAAAGTATACCTTTATGCTCAAACAGTTGACAGTTGCAATTAACCAACCCGGTGTCCTTACAAACTGCTACGGTAAAATGTCGTCTGGTCCTCGGAGCCGACGAAGAGCACGGATTGGCGAAGTTCGTCACATTTGTCAAAGCATAAACCTTGATGTCTCTGGTGGAATACTCGTGCAACTTTGTCATGCCATATTGATTCGACTTTAGTAGTTCCTCTTGAAACTGTCGAAACATTTCCTTGGTATAGACTTGAGCCGCATGAGCCTCTAAAGGTGAATAAAGTAGTATAGCTCTTTCTTTGCAAACTGTAGCCGCGTCGGCTTCTCTCTCACGGTACAATTGCCTGTCAACGGCTTTCTGCATCTCTAGTACGAACTCCGCTATACTTGAAGACTGGCCTACGTACCCATCAAAGAATGAATTCATAGCTTCGCTTCTCGAGGTCGTAGTCATTCCGGCTGCAAAAAACTTCTTGGTGTAGGCACCGACCCACTGTGTCTTGATCTCATACAACGATTGTAACCATTCGTGATTGTGCAAATAGTAAGTATCCATTAACGTGGCCCACCTCTCCTCGAACACGTCTACCGTCAACGATTTCTTCACACATGTATTAAAGTCAGTCTTGAATGACGGATGGTTTGCATATACATGGTGAAGCCGTTCGGGATATTTGTTGCTTATGTGCCATGTGCACAGGCCATGGTGAGTATCTGGAAGGACCTTAGCGATTGCATTTTTCATTGCCAGATCTTGGTCGGTGATGATGGTCTTTGGAGGAATATGATACATTGCTTGAAGCCACGTTTCAAATAACCACGTAAATGACTCCTCCGTCTCATCCCTAAGCAGGGCAAAGCCAAACGAGATTGACTGATAGTGGTGGTTCACCCCGGTGAACGGAGCAAAAGGCATAGAGTACTTATTGGTGCGGTATGTGGTGTCAAACGTCACAACATCCCCAAAATTTTGGTAAGCAGCTCTAGAACGGTCCGCCCAAAATATAGTACTAATGCGGTTCTCATCATCCAGTTGGAGACTGTAAAAAAATCCAGAATTCTCACTCTGAAGGGACCTGAAGAGATCAAGTGTAGTTTGAGAATCACTCTTACCGAAAGACTCTCTCCTCTGAGCACGAAGTTCATTTCGAAGGTCTACTTCGTTGAAACTCAACTTGTCAATCCCCCCAGCCTGGCTTGAGAAAACCCCCATCATCTTAGAAGGTGGAATTTTAGCCTCGGCCATTGTAAAAATTAGTTGTCTGTGTGCCGCGCTTATTTCTCGGTGTTGATGAATTTGACCAATCTTACTGGGGGTCATCAACTGATGATTATGGCTCAACTCCACTCCTGTGACAACCCAATGGTTTTCATTTTTTCGGTGTACTGCATACACATGGGCCTTGCAGCCGGTACCCGGAAATGTGTCCCGTTTTCTTTGTCTTGTTGTCCCTTCGTCACTGATCCGAACGACCGGAGTTACATGCGGTGCTCCTCTATGACACTCAAATAGTCTTGCACAAATTTGATCTGTATTCGCCCGTTTTCTAGTCGTCTTAGTTCTAATACCGAAACCTATCGTTTTCGAATATGCTCTATAGTATGCTTCAACTTCGTCCAGTGCTTGAAAAACTTGACCAACGTAAGGTGGATCAGAACCTTCACAAAAATTATTTCCTCCAGTTGCATCCATATTTATACTGGAATCTAAAAAATAAAAATTATATCATTCTCAACAAGTCATAGATTTAAATAAAAGAAGAATAAAATTTATTTAAACCACCGTCTTTCGAGAAATTTGGTATAATGTAAAATTAGCAAAATAGCCCCCGATGAGCGACAAATTACCGAAATGCCTCCGGGGGTTCATTATCACCCTAACGCCCCAAATCAGCTTCAAAACAACCTTTCAGGTGCTTTGCTTACATTTCTGGACTAAGAAATCCTTTGAAAAACTTAACGCTGCAAATTTACGAAAATACCCCTATCGGGGATGCGAATTACCAAAATGCCCCCTGACAACAAGCTTCCTGAATTCACTCTTTAAAATAACTTTTCAGGTGTCTCACACCCTTTCCTGAACTAAAAGTTATTTTAAGCACAGATTTGTGTAACGTAAAATTAGCAAAATAGCCCCCGGGGGTTCATTGTCACCCTAACGCCCATCAAACCAGCTTCAAAACAACCTTTCAGGTGTTTTACTTACATTTCTGGACTGAAAAACTTTTTTTCGGGAAAATTACAAAAACACCCCTCGCGGGGGGCAAATTACCAAAATGCCCCCTGGTTTCAGAAAATATCAAAATTGCTTTAAAACGCTATTTTAAGCTTCCTGAGTTCATTCTTGATTTAAAAAGTATTTTACGGATTTTTCGCCTAAAAATCCCGAACCGGTGTCCGGATCGAGCGCTTAAAAGCCCGTTCGGCCAAAAAATTAGCTAACGACTTCGGAATGGTCCGAATTCCTGGGGAATGGAACTTCCCAACACCCTAGGGTTCTCATAAAAGTTTCGCACGAAATTGTGCTGTCTTGATATTTTAAATTACACTGTAAAGTTACAAGGTTGCGCGTATCAGTTAACCCCTTTCTAGTCTTTGAAAAACTCTGAAATTTTAACCTGATACAGATCTTTTGAAAATAACTAGGGTCTCTGTTTTGTATTTTGGCAAAATCTAGCTCTAGCTATTTTTTATAAATTCGTAAAAAAACTGTCTAATTAAGTTTTCACCTTTAGCGACAATTACGCCCCGCAATCAGCTGCAAAATAACATTTCAGGCGTTTTACTTACATTTCTGGACTTAAAAGTCCGTTGGAAAATTTTTTCGGGAAAATTACCAAAATACCCCTCTCGGGGTGGCAAATTACCAAAATACCCCCTGGCTTCAGAAAATATCAAAAGTGCTTTAAAATGCTATTTTAAGCTTCCTGAGTTCATTCTTGATCTAAAAAGTATTTTACGGATTTTTCGCCTAAAAATCCCGAACCGGTGTCCGGATCGAGCGCTTAAAAGCCCGTTCGGCCAAAAAATTAGCTAACGGCTTCGGAATGGCCCGAATTCCTGGGGAATGGAACTTCCCAACACCCTAGGGTTCTCATAAAAGTTTCGCGCGAAATCGCGCTGGCTTGATATTTTAAATTACACTGCAAAGTTACAAGGTTGCGTGTATCAGTTAACCCCTTTCCAGTCTTTGGAAAAATCTGAAATTTTTACCTGATATAGATCTTTTGAAAATAACTAGGGTCTCTGTTTCGTACTTTGGCAAAATCTAGCTCTAGCTATTTTTTATAAATTCGTGAAAAATTCTATTTCTGACGCCCTAAAAAATCGCTATTTTGGAATTTTTCGAATGTAATACCCCGATTTGTCAAAACGTAATTTTGACGCCCTTTGACGCCCTAAACACGAATTTTAGACTATTGTAAGAACAACTTAAGCGTAACACAATTTAAACAATCAATTGGTAAGAACAAATTGAAAAATACTTACTTGTTTTAACTTGATATATTTCAAGAAAAATCCACCGATCTTCTAGCGGTTATCCACCGATCTTCTAGCGTAAATTTTTTTTGTTTGTATGTAGGTGAGATAGGGAGAATGAGGAGGGTGGAAGAAATGATTCGGGGAGGAGGGATTTTATAGAGAGAAAAGTGAGAGAGGAAGAGAAGAACCGTGAGTGAACAGCAGGGAGGGGGAGGGGGGAATGACACGTGGGGGTGGGGGGGTAGGGTGGTAATGACACGTGGGGGAAGAGGGGGTTCACGGGTGGGGGAAGGGGGGTTCACGGGTGGGGGAAAAGGACATAGGGTGGGGGCCACGGGGTGGGGGGCAAGGGGGTGGGGGGCAAGGGGGGTGACGGGTGGGGGGTGGGGTCACGGAAGGCAATAATGCCAACCGCATGTAGGAGTTGCGGTTGGGCATTATTGCCACCATTTTCTCACGAGTTTTTCATTTTCTCGTGATATTTTCATGAATTTATCATAGTATTTTCGTCCTTTTTTGTCCCTTTTCGTCCTTTTTGGCCCACGTGGCCAACCGCTGGTCTTACCAGCGGTTCGGTGGAGAAATTTGTTATTTCTCCACCGGTGGGTGTGGATCGGCCCCCATATATATATATATATATATATATATATATATATATATATATATATGGTATGGTGCTGCTGTTTCTGGTGGATTTTAAACCCTAAAAGAGACTGAACCCTAATTGGGTAATCAATCAATATGCCAGCTTTTAGTTTTAGTTGGTGCTTACAACCGAACAAAAGGTATATATTATAAAGGTTTAGGTAGGGCTAGAATTCACCCTTTTCTTTGAAACCAACAATCTTTCAAAATTTGTGTCCACAAACGTTTACATTTTGTTTGGGTACCATGTTCAAAGTTTCGAAAGTAAATTAAAGATGACATTTTTTATACTGTTTGCAAAGAAGTTTAAAGCAAATTTATGATGATTAAATACCTTGATTTACATGTAAAAACACGTGATTGAACTTCAATCGTATACAAATAGTATTTTAGTTTGGTGTTTTCAAAAACAAAAAATTTGAAAACGGTAACTGAAATAGAAGGGCGTTTTGGACCTGATATGTGAAAAAATAAAGAGCCTACTGCCGGTTTGGATATATACCACTTTTGTCGACGTTTTAATGTTTTGCAGTTTATAAAAAAAATATGCATTTTCATTATAATTGGAAGCAACAAATTTGTTGTTTGTTTATAATTGAGCATGGATAGAATATATACATATAGATATTTGAAAGTTGCCGTATAGCCTACCGAATCACTTGAATTGGCTCACTCGCTTGTCTCCTTTTTCACACAAAATTCAATAGTCTCATTACCATATTTGCGAACATCTCGCAAATCGTGAATTGCCGGTTAATTTCTGATTCTACCTTTAATAACATAGACCAGTCACTTTCACTTCTCCACATAAATGAGATGTGTGCCGTAAAAATAAAGTATATAATTTAAGAACGGTGCAGATTTGAAAATAAAAAAATTGGGACATTGCCAGCGTGCAACTTTGGTATCTCAAGTAGTAGAACTCAATCTATTGCAACAGGTCAAAAAGAAACTCAAAAACATCACAGCAGACGCTTTCTAGGGGCAACAGTTTCTTAATACTTTTTGCATTTTTCTTCACTTCTGCCAGGCAATCTATGCTGCCAATTGGTAGGTTGTCATATTAGATTGCTGCTGTCTAGCTAGGGCAGCAATCTGTTTAATAATAAAACTTTGCTGTAAAGAGTTGTGCCGCCCTGGAACTACATAAATAGTTGCGTGACTCTTTCGGTCCAACTTACAATAATTAATAATAATAAGAACAGCGATACCTTGTTTATGTTTACTCAGGTACAAACCCCAAGGTCGCTACACGGTAGACCCAACCCTATTAGTCAAGGTACTCAGTCTAAGCTGTCCGCAAATTTTGAGTGTTTTTACTTCTAAAAAATTACGTATTTTAACTATTTAATAACGAATTACACGTATGATATGAAGCGACTCTTTCATATATGTACTTATGTAGATAGCTAAATAAAAGGAATGATGTCCAAACGTAAGTAAATAGTCAAGATTATTGGAAATCGAGAAAAAAAAGGTTGATGGTTGCCTGGGGCATACCGTAAACCTCAATGGAGGCTTTGAAATAATCCGATTAGATGGTGGGTATTCAAGGAAAAAATGTCTGATCTCCGCTCTCTTTGAAATATGGCTACTTAATTTTTTTTGTTAAACAATCTTGATACCATTTTAGTGACGGTTACAAAATTAGTGAAAAGTAATCTACTGCAAAAATAGCTTTCGAATTACCACGAATAAGCTTTACTTGACGATGTTCCGTTTCTGCTGAAAAGTAATTAAGGTCTTGAAAAAGTTTGCTCGAGAGGGGTTGGATCGCAAATTAATTCCATATTTAATGATGTCAGCGTGGGTCTATGGACCATGCTTCTATACAGTTCCATATATCCATACATTAATTAGTACATCGTCATTTCAAAGTAAAAGTCGAAGTAATGGGAATGATATGCACATTCTACTCTCTACACTTCATTATCGTAAATTCTTGGGCTAATTATACCTATGTCCCTGAGATTAAGGTGTAATTACAGTTAAGTATAATAAGTTTCAAAATGTAACACTCGTGTCCATCCGTTAGGGTTCCGTTCAAAAAGTGTATAAAAATCATTACGTATTTTCAAAATGACAATACTGCCCTTATACTGTATATTTTTAAATTAAGATTTCAAACTTAATTTGACAAATTAAGGTTCAAACCCTAACTCTCTTTCTCTCCAACTCTCTCATCCCCCCTACCCCACGCCATAGCAGCCCCCGTCTCTCTCCTCTCACTCTTCATCTGCCTGAGTCTGTGGTGACGCTTCGGTCTTAGTCGTGGTGGTCAACAAACCATGGTGGTTGTAATACGTCGAATCTGCTCATGCCGTTCTAGGACCATTTTTTTCAGCGTGCGTGTTTGCAGGTGTATGGTCAACCGCGGGTTAGATCGATCTGCTCGGTGACGGGTGGATCTGATTGGTTGGGCCACGATAGGGGCTGCGGTGGCAGGGGGAGGTGTGAAATGGGTTGACGAGGGGATGGGTGATGGTGACTGGGGACTGCGACGGGGCGGGGAAGGATGGGGACAGGGGGATGGTTGAGCGACGGGGTAGGGAGGATGGTTGGGGGACGAGGGGGTGGGGGCAGCGGCGGCAGGTTGGGGGGACAGTAGGGGCGGCGGCAGGTTGGGGGGGGGGGGACGGTAGGGGCGGCGGCGGCGGGATGAGAGAAGTTGGAGGGAGAAAGAAAGAGAGAGTTATGCAATCTGTTTCCACAAAAAAAAAAACAAGAATTGCAACCAAACCCAGAATAAAAATGCAAAATTGAAAAAAAGGTTTAAATCTATAATTTGAAAAAAAAAAAGGGTTTAATTGTTGTTACTTGTTAGAGATATCCTATTTTAGAAATTAGGGTTAGATCAACCCAAATTTGAAAGACAAAAAAATAAATTAGGGTTTTAACCCAAATGGCATTTGAGAATTACATTACAAACTGATGGGCATTTTGGTTATTTTATCTAAATCGTTACGTATTTTGGTATTTTTGTTTGGTCAACGGACACAAGCGTAATTTGTCCAAACTATTGTCCTTGAGTGTAATATCACTCTAACCTCAGGGATACTGTTGTAATTAGCCCTAAATTCTTTATGACATAATATTATACAATGATAAGATGCAAACAATACAGAGCAAGAGGATATACCGTATAATTTGCGATGCTACTTACATGACTATAAATACACACTAACATTATATAACTCTATACAACTTGAAATCATTTTTCTTTCTGGGCTCATAATGTTCTCCAAAGAAAAGGAAAAGATATAAAAAAAATTAATTCGTGAAGCACGTCATATCTTTCTAGTGTTGCTTCATCAACACTCCCCCCCCCCCCACCCAACAAATGACTCTCTCTCTCCCATCACTTTCTCCTTTTTCTTTTTGAAATGAAACATCTTGCATTCATTCCAACACATAACATCAATTGGTTATGGCTTTCTTTGTTTGATCATACACCTTATTTTCTTCACGGGGTATCTGTTTAAGGTTACAGTACACCAAATTCTCCCTCCAGTTTTCAATCAAGTCCAGTTTTAGGCTCCGTTTGACTCTCATTTTTTTTAAGTTTTGTAAACTGAAAAAATAAACGCATTCAGTAATCAATTTTTATTTTTTTTCTTCAATTTTAAAAAATCAAATTTTAAATCAAGGCTATTTTTGAAAATTCTAAAAATGAGTTTCGGTTTTTATTTTGATACCACTACCACCACCACCTTCCCACCGTCGGTAGCTACCGCCCGTTGCCACCCTCCACCGCTACCGGCTGGCAGCCACAGCCTGCCAAATCATCAGCGACCAGCGCCGGCGGCCGGCGGCCACCGCCAGCGGTAGGCCACCACCACCGTCGCCACCGTCACTGCAAACCACCACTAAAGAAAAAACTTATAATAAAAACTGGGTAATCAAACAAAAAAAAACTCAAAATAAAAACTGGGTTATCAAACACCCACTTATTTTTTTGAAAAAAAATTAAATAAACTGATTTTAATTTTTTTTTGAAACTGAAAATCAAAACTGAAAGTGTTATCAAACACGGTGCCTTTTAATTTTTGGACTACAAACAGGCAATCTATTTTGACAACCTCCTGTGATTAGTTCTCTCTTGCTACGTGGCCGAGCGTTTAAAATTCACAGTAACTTTTGAATATATATGTGTTGCCAGCAGCTTAGATCTACCACTTTTCACACACACACACACACACACACACACACTCACACCCCTCTCTCTCCCTCTCTCTCTCCCTTTCTCTGTAAGTAGGTAGGTATACTGTCTCTCACTATATGTATGTATCTGTATCTACATACCCATTTGTATAAGTACATACCATTTTTGGTTTGGATCTGGTTGGTCCAGTTTCTATAAACAACGGCGATGGGAGAGTTTGGAACAACATTCTGTTCCAAAATAGCAACCTAAGGGGTTTTTTACAGGGAAAGTAGCTCTTGCTTTGGTATTCCAAGCAAAAGACTAAGGGAGCCAGATTTTACTGGGCATCTGAAACTAGTTTGCAGAGCAGTGCCAAACCAAGTACACATACCCACTTAAGCACATCTGAAAAAGTACTCTAATATATATTACCACAAGAATAAATAAAGGAAGATGTTGCTTTTACATAGTATAAGTTGCATTCCAATTTCAAAGCTCACAGTTAACTTTCATGGTAGAATTAGTTAAATAAGCATCGCCAAAAACATCAAGGAAGTAGTACTAAATACTCTAATGAATAAAAGAAAGAAAGGGAAAGAGTGCAAGAATATCAAGTCTACTTAAATGTTTTGATGCCCATGGAGCATGTGTATATACAAAGGTTTCTCAGACACCATTGGGGTAATTTTTGGGGTGGACAAGGACATTGGGCCATGGAAGGCACAATTTTAATGAGGGGCCCCACGACTTGCATGGAGCCCGTTTTGAACTGAACTCTCACTCTCCGCCATTAGATCCCAGCCAGATTAAGTTGCTTTTGCTATTCTCTTTTTTATTTTTTTTGAAAAGAATATAATAATTACATACTTAAGATAAGAACACCCTACTACAATAATAAAAGGAAACCAAGTTCGTTCAAAGAAGCAAGCGGACATACACTAACTAACTCAAAAGTTTGGAGTAGAATCTAGAATAAGTATTTTAATAAAGTCTAACCCTAACCTAGTTAAAGATAAACCCATTCTAATATTTCTAAGTAAACCATAAAGCAACCTAGTGTGGAATCGGATTTCATAGCTTACTGAATAGCTATCTTTGTGTATCATAATATTCCCTTACCTTTTGATTTCTCTTCTGATAGAAACTAATTAATTCTTCACTTTCTCGTCTCCTTATTATTGAATAGTAGTATTAAATATGGGTACCACTACTACCCTCTTCCTCTTTCAAATGTCATTGTTCTTTAATTTAACAACGTACTATAGCTCATGCAGACGGTACAGGTGTAAATTTACCTATCCATATGAGACGACGCGTAGGACATAAACAATTAAGAGGGGGTGGTCTCTTAATTCTATTTAGAAAACCTAAGGCTAAAATGCTGAAAGAGGACAACACTACCCGGAGGGAGGGTTGGGCTTCGGATGTTTAGCTGAAAATTCATGAGCTTAATTTGGGACCTACGGGTACCCAGTTGAACGAAACCTGTTGTTTGCGTGCATAACTAGTTTGTCTTTCTAACAGAAAAATGCTAAATCTGACATTCTATATATGGGCAAGCTAGCTAAATTTATGCTTCCCTAAGTCCTGTTTTTTCAGTTTTTATTTGGCTGCAAACTCCTCCCTTTGAGAAACTAAAACAGAGATATAGTAGCATAAATTAAAGCTAAAATTATAAGGAAAGTAGGAACGGACAGAAGGTCTTGCATAGGTAATAATATATCTCAAAATAGGCAGTAGGAAAGAGATTCATGACAAGCTTGGCTATGGTATCTTCATATTCATGGAGAATAAATGACGAAGAGAGGTGTTATACAGTAATTTCCAAAACATTTACCGAGTATGAACTATAACATTTTTTTAAAAAAAATTAAAATTGGAATATAGAAGGTAAATCATAAAGCATAAAAGCAACCCTTTCCGTCTTGGAAATAGATAGGTTATTTGATATAACTCAAATATAACTCCCAGTAATTGGGGAATACCCGGCAATCCAAGTCAAACTGGGAGATCAATGATTATCTTATTTGGGATTGTGACGTGATCCTCGAGGATCCTAACGCGATCCTAACACATCTGGCCCACGGCCCAATCCTATTAGGAGTCTTCTCCTATAGCTATATAAAAGGGTCTACCCCTCCAGGTATGGGACAACTACTGTCACGACCCGAACTCACGGGTAAGCCCGTGTGCTAGGCACGTGACCGGCCACAGGCCCATTCAAACACCTGCCAGGGCTCTGCTAGGCCTTACTACAATCCTGTGACTCCAAATTAATTTAAATTTACGGACCTCCAAAACATTCAAATAGAACTCTCATTACATGTCTTTAAAACTTATAAAGAAAACTCTAGGAGACCTAAGCTCCTTACATCAGTTCAAGCATAACGTAAATTAACATAGACTAAAATGTTCGAATAGTAGGCACTCATTATTCTAAAAATTCTCTTCGGGCATAACTCCCCCGTGTGGCTCATACGGCTCCGCTTCCCTTGGGTAGTCACCTGAAAAATAAGGAATGAGCGAAAGCCCAGCAAATACACCAGCCATGTTCCTAAAATAAGTTTGGAATTTCTAAAACATGCCATGGGTTTTCTTTCAACAAATCAAACATTTGATTATTGTCATTCATAAAAACGTCCTTCATATACATATACACATATACCTGAAATTTCAGAAGAAAAGATGTTCAAATTTGAGTACAACCATCATTCATTCCATTCACATCAGAAACATATATTTCTTTTCATAGGTATGCTGCGGTCAGCGTACGAGCCCCCCTGACTAGGGCCCGAAATCCCTCCTACACCCGGGATAAAATAATCATGTGGACGCAAGGGCGCACCACCAGCCATAGTACTATGCATTAACGTATGAGCCCCGTTGACCACGGCCCGAAATCCAACATTCCCCTGTTGGATATGGGGCACAGCAACCAAGACAAGTTTCATTGTTCATTAACATGTACTCAGTAAAATTTTATGACGCACACGACATTCCATGGCATTCTTTCAAATTGCATTTCTCATCAACTATTTTAGAAATAAAACATATGCAGAATAAATCTTTGAACTTCAATTGATCAAAACATAAATACATATTATAGTTTTTGCAAATACATATACGGAGGAACCATGACAGGGGTACTTACCTCACTCAAAATCTGCTTTAGGTATTTGCTCAAATACCGGCCCTAACTCTTGACTATCAAAACCTAAATAACAAATCATACGAATGTCATTTATTGTCGCTCAAGCACGTTTAAGTATTAGGTTTCTTTTAGATGAGTAAAAATTTACCCAACCGTCCCCCGACTTATGTATAATTACCTATTTGCACTTTGTCTGAATCTATTCAGAAGAGTTCCTTAGAAATAATTTAATAACTATCGTGACAATGAAGCGTTACGCTATATCCGTTTGGGCGCTACGCCGCTAACATAGCAAACGACCTTACAAATTTTCGAAACTTTAGAAACTACCTTATCTTAGCTACATAAGATTATTGCAGGAGTTTCAGAATTTAATAACTTCATTTACTATTCTGTAATACACTAACGTCTCTATCACGAATAAAATTATTTAGCACGCTTCCCGAGCTCAAAAAAATCTAAAATTTTTACTGTGTGTAGGTCCTGAAAAATAAACCTAAGTTACTTCTTTGAGGTTTACCCAAAACATTTTCTAGATATATTTTAATAATTCGAAAAGAGACTGCTGGAATAAGATAGCTTTTTAGCGACACTTTTGAGTTTAAAGTTTAAAACTAAGTTTTCTCTCTCTCTCTCTCTCTGTCTCTCTCTCTACGCAGCATCACTTTTCTCATACAAACCCATCTCCTTCCTCATACAACCCAACTTGTGTTCTTACCTAAACCACTTTACAAACAATACTCACACATGCATTCCCCCTTCTCCTATATCTTGTCATGCATCCACAAATACTCCCATAATCTATATACAACCTACCGATCTTTCTGCCAACTCACGACAACCCCAAACACACACAATTAAACACCCAGTTCACTCGCACCAACCCATTAACACTCTTCTCAACTCACTCCCCCTCCCCCACGGTAGTCCCATGGCTGCCCCAAGCTACCCTCTTTCTCTTGGTAGCCATGGCTGCCACGGCCAGAAACCCACGAAGCTCCCATGGTTACATTACCATGCTCATAACACTCACATGTATAAGACCCACATCCACGGCTTACACAGCACATACACCAGTTTATACATACAAACACATAAACTGACGCACAACATAGTTGTCTGAACCATAGCGCGCCGCAAACACATGTCCATGGCAGCCCCTCCATCGCCTCTCCATTGTTATCCTCGTGTTCCCCTTGGCAAATTCGCTGCTGTGCCGGAGTATTTACTCGCGGCCAGTATTTACTCGCGGCAGCCAATCTCTCTCTCTCTCTCTCTTTCTTCCCAAAGTGCCAGCCCCTCACTTCGATTATTCCCAAGGCAGCCATTACCCACGGCCACACAAAACACACAAATCTGTCCACGCAAGGTACCAACCTTGCTGTTACTTCCCTTCTCTCTCATACCTGGCGCATTAACACACCACAATCACTCAACCCATTAGCATCTCCACTCTCCTCCATTCCACGGCAGCCATGGCTGCCTACTCACGAATCCATCACGGCGACATGGCTGTCGTCGCCACCCTTATACGCAAACAGCCCCATCATCGCAACCATTATGCCATGTCCACGTACCTCTTACCTTAAATGACCCGTAAACCCATGAACACAGCCCTCCCACGGCTGTCAACCATTCCACATATATATGTATATTGATTTTATACACACCTAGAGTCCACATAGAATTTCGCTACCTTAAATGACTGATCCGATGAACCACAGCCCTCCACGGCTGTCAACCAACACACAATCATATGTATATAGATTTTATACAACACTAGGCAAGAATTCATCGCTAAAAGTTTATTCTGTCCGAACGAGTAATAATAACTCTAAAAGAAAATTTTCTGGCATTACAACTACACAATTCATACTTTTTCAGAGTTACTATCATGTAGCTGCGCTCTGACTTAAGCATTGGAGAGTTCTCCGCCGGGAACCCCACCTGGCGGTCACTCGTTTTCTGTCTTGCAGGTCATCGGTCCAGGCCCGGGTTATGCAATGTAAGCGAAACATATTTTTAGCAGCAACAGATTAGCGCCATCCATGGAATCTGTGGAACCCGCCAGCCTAGCCATTGACCTGAAGCCGTTGACCTCAAGAAACCTGTACGATTGTACCGCGAATTGTTAGCGGCTACTTCTCGAAACTATTACAAAATCGCCGCCACCATAGGTGTCAGATTCAATTGTTGTCACAATCAGAAGACATTACTTTTGGGATAGAACAAACTGCCGACGGCAACCAGGCCGCCGACGGCCCGACTGTCATCAAACGGTCCTGTCGTCATCAATGCAAAACCAAGAGGAAAAATACAGGGCGGTTCAAGACTGCCAAAGCCCGCCGCGATAGCAACCTACACTGCCACAATTAGACCTGGCAAACGGGTAAAACCGCCGGGTATGGGTAATACCCGGCTGGATACGGGTAAAAACGGTCCTGGTAAAATTTACCCGGTTTTTTCCGGGTAACCTTTTTCAATACCCGTACCCTACCCTTGCGGGTCGGATATTACCCGCGGGTAAATGATTAAATTTTTATTTCCTTAATTACCATAACTTGATTAAATTTTATTTTCTTAATTAACATAACTTCGATCTACTTAGGCATATATTTTTTTCTTTTTGTTTCTGTTCTTTTTCCAGCTAGTATTCAGCTTTTATTTTTAATAGTCGTTAAAATTATTTTCAAATTCAGAAAAATTAGATACAACGAACACAAAATATGCCAAATAACATATTAAAGAACATACCCTACCCCTTTCCCCACCCACAATCTAAAATAAAATAATTAAATTTCAACAAAATTACAATCCCATTCGGCCATTCCCCACAAACAAACAATCCAAAATACAACAATTACATCCACCAATAATCAAAAAAATACAACAATGAAAGACTGGTGGCAGATCTGTGGAGTAGATCGGCAGATCCGTGGTTGCTTTGAAGCGTGTGGGGTCTAAGTGGTGGTCGACGGTGGCGATCGGCGGCGAGGAGATCGGAGCAAGGTGCATCAGTTGCTGCCAATTCTTCTGTGGCTGTCGATCGCTTCTTCCGTGGCTGTCGGCCGCTTCTTCAGTTGTGATTTTCGAGGCCCGCGGTGGTGGGTCAGTTTTGTGGTGGTGGATTTTCAAAATGAAGTCAAGTCTCCGGTGGTGGCGGTGGTCGGTTTCCGCGAGGTGGAGGGCTTGGTTAGGCTGGAGATGCGGTAAGCCGGCGACTGCAAGAGATTAGACGTACAGATCTGGTGGGCGGCTGAGAGATTCTGAGCGTGGGGAGAGAGAGAGAGAGAGAGAGAGGGAATTCTGGGGTGGGCGGCTGAGAAATGGAGAAAAATATGTGAAACCCTAACATTACCTTATTTATATAGTAGGTCACCGAGTAAACCGTGGGTAACCTGCACCCAACCCGAACGGGTTCTCTCAAAACGGTCATGTCCGGGTACGGGTCAATTTTTTGCGGGTAATCAATTCTGCTACCCGTACCCGCGTTTTAGGCAACGGTCCTGGTCTACCCGCGGGTGCGGGTAAAATTTTGCCAGGTCTAGCCACAATCAAGCTATTATCAACAAACGGTCGGACAGTGGGATGCCTTGCACTCTACCGCCAAACAACTCATTGCCGCCGCAAATCTCTAGTCCAATCGCAAACAAAAATCAACACAGATTCATCCATTTGAGTCACCCCATCATCGCCGCAACTACCGCGCAACCACCTGAATCAAGATCCTCACTGGCGCAACCACTTCAATCTCCGGCGTCACAAATCACCGGCGTGACGTTGCCGGAGCAGATACAACGACAACCCAAAAAAAAAAACGAAGATGAAAGAAGAAGAGAGATTGCCACAGCTGTGCACCGGTACGGTACAGTCGCGGCCTCACCGAGCCGTCCACCATGATCGGTAGTAGCGACAGGGGGATTATCCATGGAAGCTTCTTGGGTTTGCTGCGTGTAACACTACATTACCGTGCAGAATTATTAAATTTAGAGATGACAAGCACTCCAAGTGCAAGTAGAAGAGAACCCATTTTTGTTAAATTTTGCACGCACAGGTACTTAATAATCTAAGTAAACATTAGGGAATGACATGTATTCACAGTCCACTTAATTATTTATATTTACACTTTATTTTCTTTAAGGTATATTTGTAAATAAAATTCCGTGCTACAATTGGACATGGACTGTGAATACATGTCAATATTAGTCTAGATGAAATTACCTCTCTCGTTGTAGTTGAAAATATTAGTCTAGATGAAATTAGGCAAACACAAATGTTTTGCTGTTTGCGCATTCGTCAAAAGGCCATGGACAATTGGACATGGACTTTTAAAGGCTTTCTTGATCTTTTTGTGGCACAAAGTGTACGTTCATATATTATCAAAGCTTAAAACTTTTAAGAAATTGCAAGGGCAACTGCTTAACACGTCACTTTAAAATTTAATAGTTAACCCACAATGTTTTTCTTTTTCTCTTGAAAGGGACAATGGACGGGCTAACACTTGGACACGAGTTATACCTATAAATCTCCAATCTAATTAAATTTCCCGTTTAATCGCATTAGGGGAGGATTAATCAATCTAGAGTTGGATTGTTCTGTAATTGTATATAAATGGAGTATTAAAGGACAACTGTGGCACAAAATGTTTATATTAACCACTTTCTTAAAGAGTTGAATGCTCATCGTCTCTTTGAACAAATCCCTAGTTTTGTCAACTCCTTTAGGAAGCGGAGCCTAAATTGACGACAAGGCCAAGCAATCCATGGCTACAACGGTATCACTACTTTAACATATTTCAATAAATAGTACCATCATTTAACAAGGTGGGGCAACAGTTACATATGCTCCTTGCTTTTCATAACACTGGTACCAATTTTCTTTCGAAGATTTTTCTGATTCATTTACGTACATCTTATGAAATGATGAGAGCAAGGATTCATTTTAACCACCACCCTTCGTATACCAGTTTGAAATCAATTCTTTTAGGATTTAGATTTCAGATTTGGAATTGGATTTGGAATTCAATTCATTTTTTTTATTTGGAACAAAAAGGAATTCAAATCACGCAATTTCAATTTTGTGTTTGGAGAACAGAGGAAATGAAAATGTCATAAATTTTTAAATAATTATATCCTTAACTTACAATGAAAAATAAATTACGATAAGGGGTTTAAAGTGTGCTAGTGACACCACATGATTGTGGTGGAGGTGGCTGTGGTTGCAGCAGCACTGCACGGGGTAGCAACATCGATAGTGGAAGTGGTGGGATGGTCAAGTGATGCTAATGATGGTAGTGATGGTATTGAGGTGTAACTGGTGGTCGTCAACTGACGCCAATAGTGATGTCGGTGGCAGTATTGGTGGTGGTGGTGGCAACAGTGGTGGTGTGGTGGTGGTGGCGACAATAGCGATGGAGACAGTAGTGGTAGCGATGGTAGTGGCGGCATTATTGGTGGATATGGTGGTTATGGCGACGACAGTGGTGAAGGTGGTGGTTATGGTAGCAGTGGTGGTCGCGGTGGCGTTTGTCGTGGTGTTGGGTGGCAATGTGGTGGTGACGGTGGTAGTTGTGACAGTACTGGCGGTGGTGGCAGTGGTAGTGGCAGCGATGGTGGCGACGGTGGGGGTTGTGGTAGCGATGGTGATAGTTGTGGCAGTACTAGTGGTGGTGGCAATGGCGGTAGCGGTGGGGGATGCAGTGGCGGTGGTGGTGGCAGTAGTGGTGGCAATGGTGGTCATGGTGGTAGTAGTGGCAGCAACAATGGTAATTGTGGCACTACTGGAGGTGACGGTAATGGTGATGGTGGTTGTAGTGGTGGCGAGGTGGTAGCGATAGTTTAGCGGTGGTTGTGGCGGCAGTGACAGTGGTAATGGTGGCGGCGTGGTGGTGGTAGTTGTGGTAACAACGACGTTGATGTTGGCAATAGTAGTGCTGATGGTGGTGGTGATAATGGCAGTAGTGGTGGGGGTAGTGTTAGTGGTGGTTGTAGCGGCAACGACAATGGTAATGGTGGCGGCATGGTGGTGGAAGTGGTGGTAACGGTGGTGGTGGTGGCAATAATGGTGGTAGTAGTGGTGCCGGTGGTGGTGGTGGTGGTGGCAATAATGGTGCCGTTGGTGATAGTAAAAGTGGTGTGGCGGTAGCGGCAATGAAGATGATGATGGTTGACTCATTATTTGAGAGATTTAAAAAAAAGGGGTAAGATATGTAAATAATTACTTTTAATTCAAATATATCGAAATTTCATGAAATCCGATCATTTTTCATCGAATTTCACATTGTAGAAACAAATCCAGTCAAATCCCATGAAATTTAATTCCAATTTTTTATTTTAATGTTCTAAACAATTGAGGATTTGAAATGAACTTCCATCAATTTCATAGAACTCGAATTGATAAGTTTGGAAGTCATTGATAAGTTTTAAGATAATTCTAATAGAACTCGAATTGTTAACGACCATTGACGCTCTCTGTACAACTACTTTACACATAGTAGTATAAATACATTAAACAATTTTGCATAGCAAATGATATTACTCTATCTTGGAGTACCAGTAGTATGAAAGTGAACCTTTTTCCCACTTGGACAAACTACTTGAGGGGCCATATTATATAGAAGAACGACTTTCAATGCTCAAAGGAACATTCCTGCCAACTCACGTAGTTCCCAAGCTTCTCTCGAACGTTATTGAGAGAACTCCCTACTTTCTTATTTGGGTCCCAATATGTGTCTTGGTTGATCGTAGCAAGCAGTCTTTCGTCCAAATCCTTTTCTTTGTGCCGCCCTCTGATGATTAACACAATAGATCATTAATAGTTCATCACAAAGGGGTCGTTCCCGGTTGCTGAAACCAGAAGTGTTCCAAAATTTTTGACCGTTTCAGTTATGTGTTGGCAATTTGGGATGGTTCCGTGATAGGGGTACGTAGTAGGCAAGACACAAAGGGGGTGTATATTTATGTTTTTTGTACTCCAATTATGTAACGATGGCAAAAAAGATGTTCTTTTTTTGTACTTTTATTGTTTTGAGTATTCATTTTGGATACGAAATCCAAATAGTAACAAAAAAAGTGAAAACACCTTAGACATGTTTTCATTTTTTTTTCGTTTTTTACACAAATGAATTTCATGTCAGAAATTTTTTTCAATGCCACTGTTTACCCTTCTGTGCATCCTTGTTACAGAGCAAAGGCAAAGAAGAGAGGCATCGAAGAGAAGCTATGCAACGATCACTGCGTCGATCATTGCATCGATCTCAGATCTCAGATTCGTCGATCCCAGATTCACATATCACAGATCAAAGACCAAAGACCCAGATTCATCGATCTCATACCAAAGATCAATGACCCAGATTCTCCGAGTGATAGATCGACGACTATCATGAGACCCAGCCACCCAAACCCGCTGCAGTAGAGGTTTTGAGACATCCGTCTGCCCGGTATACTGCTCTACGGCGAGGAGTGAACTTCGTTGGTTGTTTATCATGTTTTCAAAGACCTAGATTCCCCGAGTGATAGATCGACGACATTTTGGTTGTTTTTGTTGAGTAATTTCGTTGGGTTTTTGAAGTGAGGCTTGCGAATTTGTTGATTGTATGCTTTCTGATTGTATGTTTTTGTTGTTGTCGGCCGGCAGCTGGTTGTCTTCGGAGAAGGAGGAGAAGGGGGGAATCTATAGGAAAAGACGAATCAGAGAAAGAATTGGAAGGAGAAGGAGGGAATCATTTTGATCTCAGATTCATGTTTGGCTTCTAGTACTTGCTTGGATTGCGTTGCGGGTGATGTTGTTCCTAGATTCATGTTTTCGTCTGTTGAGAAGGTGTTCCCCTTATGAGGACGGAACTTGAAGGAAGGGTAATATCGGAAAAATTGATGGTAACAGTGATGAAAACGGAAATGAAAATTGTAAACATACAAAAGCTAATAAAAAGGCAGACACAAAAAAAGTGATGAAAATAATAAAAGTACACAACCATAATTTGTGATCTGATACAAAAAGATTGAAAATGAAAACACAATATAAATACAAAAAACGAAAAATGTAAGCGTACAGCCCCAAAATTCAAATTTCCATTTTCGTGTCCACAGCAGACAGCCCAAAAGAAAAAGGAAAAAAGAAAAGGGTAATCACATCCAAAGCTCTTTAAAGTTTAGAGAAAGCGTTATATATGCTTGCAAAAATAAGCTGATAAGGTACCATGTCGAATGATGGTTGCCCTTTGCACAAATGGCAAGTAGACAAAGACTCCAGCTTCGTTGGAATGAATTATGAAAACCTAAGATTCGTGGATATCTGATGAGCGTATGACATCACGAATCGAAGTTGGGTAACTTTCAATTAATTATAAGAGTCTTCTTTTACTTTGTAATTTTCTGCCAATTCAACTTCTACATTAGATTAAAAACGGCGATCCAATGTTCAAATCTCCTATCATTGAGAGGTCTGAAAATGGTTGATGCACAAAGCCTTACCTTTACCGTTGCGCTAAAGTTCTTCCTTTCAATATATTCTAAATAAAGAAAGGCAGATTGGGAGTATTCTTCCTCCAGTATTCTATATGACGGATTAGTTATGGCAGTTGCGAGCTCAGAAATTGGTAAACATAGTTACCAGTTTGCCCGTGTCGACATAGACGTTGCTGCCCAAGTTTGCTTGAGAGGGGGGGGGGGGGGGGGGGGGTTGTTGTGAAGCAATAACTGAGTGTAAAACAAAGAGAAGAAAATGTCCTCCGGGTATGCATTATTAGCCAGAAAATGTGGAAGTAAGTACCAGTGAAAAGAGGAAAGGGAAAAGAGAGGGCCCTCTTTGGGTGAACCTCTCCACAAGCAACCCAACGTTCCAACAGAGAAAGTGGAAAACATAACTCTTTTCAAGTTTAGTCTTTCTTCTTAACCTTCAGGAGGGTCAACCGAGACGACACAAAATACTCCATAATTTTGTAGTTCTGCCATAAACACCAGCAACCAACATCACTTTTTAACCCTCAGGGCTACTACTCGTATTAGCTCATCATTTGGAGAGTAATTGATAAAGACTATACTTTGATTTTCAAGATTTGGGTGTATATCCGAACGGAAAGGACGGTACTCGTGCGCTTTTCTTATCCCTAGCTAGACCTAGAGTAAGCACACATGTAGGGCAACTCTTACATCTACCTGATCCCTTATTACAAACTTTGCAACATTACCTAAAATACAAAGCTTAGCACCTGCTCGCAAAGCATTGTTAAGTCAACGATGTTGCTTATGCATGACTAGGACAGTCAACGATGATGATTATCACTTCGATCTACACAAAGTGTAGAAGCTGCTACAAGCAAGCTTCACGTTGGACAGTACGTTTAACCAAGGGGAAGAAGGGCTCAAAGTGTGAATAGCTGTCCTTGTTCTTATTCAGAAGTACAGCTAAATGTTACTTTACAAATTTCTTGTAAGAAATGCCATATACAGACGAAACCTTCCACATGCAATGCATGTTTGTTATGACTTGAATAATAAAAGGTAAACCAAGTACGTAACGAAAGGAAACATCTCTAAGTTTACTAGAAGTTATTTCATGGTCTTGGATCGTTCTGCGCTGTTGGATTGGAAGGACGATCGCATAAACTAATAAGCTGGGGCAAAGTGAATGTGACAATTACGTGTACGGTACCATCAGGTCACATACTAAGCGTGTACTAATCCTGAACCATCAAAGATTCTATCTCTCGCATCGTTCAAAATTTATTGCTTTAATTACAAAGGAAACAGATGTGAAAGTTTAGACATTCTCCAAACCAAAAGCTTATAAGGTCCCTTACATCAGAATTACTGTAGCACATGTGGGTGAAGATGATTTGAGCACAACTTGAATGAAGTTGTGGGTGTCAACTAGTCGGTTCCAAGTTCTCTTTGATATAGACAGATAGAGAGATCAATTCTTGCCAGCAATCGACTTAAGGGTTCGAAGAGGAAGGGCAACCGCACCCAGTAGCCCACACTCAAGTCATACCTGATGGGTCAGACAACATTTTGATAGTGACAAGTAACTTTACCTACCCTAAATGCCTTCCTTTTATATCAAATCTTTTTCTAATTAAGTCCTTTAATTCTTGGTTGATTTGAGTTGATTTCTTTTTTCGGTTCTTAATTAGATAACCCCATTACACGACGTAATTAAGATGCAGATATAACATCTCTAACTACATGATATTTTGTTAACGAATAATTGGCCAGAGATATCTACATTTTGGCGGACCTTACATTGTAACCGAACATAAGTACAAAAGATTCTGTGATTGTTGCGTCGTTTTGCGTCCATCCCTCCAAACTCTTGTTCCGGGTTCGCTCCAACCACAAAACGTCAAAAGAGATAAAATCGAAACTCATGCACGCATCACGCAATGCATGACTCCATCAATCCCATCTGTCGCCACGAATATTTGTCAAAATCTGGCGAACACCAAAATCTGAACGCAAATTATGCAGATCGGACATGAATAATTCGAAACGTAACACACGATAATAAAAATGAAAATTTCTTTCTTTCTTTTTGGAAGGGGACCACTCCCTAGCTCATTCATACATACCATATTACCATTAACCCTCCTCCCCACCCACACCCGCATCTCCTTTCTTTTAGAGTGAAAAACGCCTCTAATTTGACTAGAGGTGTCTCCTCTTGATTGGTTGATACAAAACACAAACAGTAACCCCTAACATAGATAATCATACCCTGCCCAACTTTGCTAGAAAAATATTTATTCTTTTCTTTTAAAGTAAGTCATCCGGCTTTCACTGTATTAGGGTTATCCCCCACTTACCGTCCTCATTTATTACCAGACAAATTTAGGGTTTACACAACTCCCGAAACCCACGCTCCGGATTGGCCGTGTTCCGCACGCTCCAATCGGGTCCCCCCCCTTAGTGCTGGGGCATCTATGACCCCGTTTGACACGATAGCGACTGATAAACTAGCCCTTTCCAAAAAACGGGAGCGTGAGAGGAACGCGTGGGAAAGGCAAGTGACTAGGGTTTTAAAGTGGGGAGTGGATAGTGATAAGAACCGCATTGAAGTGCCTCGCTGGCGCAATCTCATTCGCTCGATCTTCCTCTCTCCAGCAATGTGCATATACTGTATGTGTACGTATAATTAATTGCCTTTTGCATTGATAATACAACAAAGCCACCTTTCAAGGACAAAAAAATAAAATATAAGAGGACTACTCTCACACACACACACACACACAACAGACAGCCCAATCTCTCTCTTTCTCTCTCCCCTTCACTTTCTCTCTCTAACATTCACAAACCTAAAAACTCTAGGGTTTGGCCTCATTTCGCACTCTAATTATGCGCAGCCAGCTTGAGCTTTTCGCGCAGAGTTGACATCTCCAGCTTGGGTTTTCGGAGCTCTAGCAAACGATGGTGGGTTTTGCCTGTGCCGTGAAGAATCGAAGTCAAGTGGGTCAGTGGAGATTTGAATCTGAAATTTGAGGTTAGTTTTTCTTTCTTTTTTTTTGGATCTGTGGTTGTTGCTGTTTGGCCGTGGTCTGGAGCGTCGATTGGGGTCTTCGTATCGATGGGAACGCGTTCTAGCTGGATTTTTGAGCTGAATTTCTCTTTTGGTTTTCCTAACAAGGTGCTGATTTGTACGTTTGGGTTTCTTGATTTATCTGATTTATTTCTCTTTTGGGTTTATTTCTTTATTATTGTATCTTCTGTTTAATCTTTTGATTATTTTGTTGGTGAGAGAGATTCACCAACAAGATAATCGCGGGTTTGATTTTCTCGATCAGACAAACCCTAAAACCTTTTTCTTTACTGAAATGATTGTGCTCTCTGACTTAAAAGGTTACCTTGAAGGTAACTCTGTGGGTTTTACTTCAATTCTCGAAATGTTGGTGCACCTTTATTCTTTTATTTGCATTTTTGGAAGCTGTACGGCCATTTTTGGAAATAGAAAACCCTAATTGGTCTTTTGGCTTGTCGGTGACATTTTATGGTCAGTTTAAGAGCTTGTTGGGTGGATTAAACTATTTGACCTATCCAATCGCTCTTGTAACATTTAAATCGTTACCTGCACAGCTTTACTTTTGCTGTCACGGAGAATTAGGGTTTCAAATATCTGTCCAGCTAAAATCTTTACATGCTTGTGGTTGCTCGGAACTGTCATTTATGCTTAGCAGTATTGTATTTTGCGAGTTTTCTGCTATTATCTTTGCATTTAATGATACTTTGGTTGCTTAATTGGAAATGAAACTCGACATGCATGTTTGTTTGGGACTTTCATCATGCATTTGTCATGCACTTTGAACTTCAAGCTGCTTAGTAGGCTGTGCATGTTAAAATGAAAGCTTGTAAAAATTGTAGGTCTAAATATCAGTAGGGAGAAAATTTTATGTATCAATTTACGCGCATGGATGATTTATACTTCACATTGTCGTTTTAGTTTATTCTTTTTAACATGGAGAGGAGTATTGTAGCTGTTGAAGCAAATCCTGGTGGACGAAGTTCTTCTACTCCCTTACCCAAGTCCTCGGGATCACCCGTTAAGATTGATTCAATAACTATTGACCTTGGAGTTTCTATGGAGAAGGAGGAGGCACAACCATGTCAACATTTTTCAATACGGTAAGCACTTTACCTTGGTATTGGTTGCTAGTTTATATTCTTGCAGCATTCTCAAGAATCATCCACTCTATATGAATTTGGTTAGACATCTTCTTTTCACTCGGTGTTTTTTTTTTCGTGATTATGTATGTGCGCATATTTCTACGTGTGTCTGCGTAGAAGTGTGTGAAGGTGTTTGTGATGTGATCTCCCATAAGTTTGAATGTATGTGAGCTAAAATTTGACCCTATCGTATAATGAGCAGATGCTACGTGGGCTAATCTTTTAGGTGAAGCTCCTCTATTCTTGCCAAATTTCTGGACTCCTCTTGTTCATTTATCTTCAAGATACTAGAAGTGGCTGCGTGTGCATCTTTCTATTTAGTTGTTGCCCCCACCCCTACTTCTTTTACAAAAATTGCGGATGCTATATCTACCTTTGCTACTCATTGGTAGCTACGATCTTGATTGATTGAGGTTCTTAGGTACACTTGACAGATTATACGGCTTCTAGAATGGAAATAACAGCACCTATGAAATCGATAGGAGCTTGAGCTGGAGTGAAGATGGCTCTAACTGGGAGATTGCTTGCTTAATGATTTGTCCTTTTGATTTTCTAAATTTGACTCTGTATACTGATCGTCCATAAGGAGACTAAGATGAGGTTCTAAATGTTCCCAGGATTTAGTTACTTTGCCTAATATAAATTGGGACTTGCTTCGTTACAATTTTACATGTATGACACTTCACTTTTCTTGTCAGTATTTGCATATCTTCATATTCTGCACAAGTTTATCGTGTGAGAATTTGCGCAGTGACTCTTTAATTTACTAGGTGTGAAAAGTTAATTCTAAATGTTTATTCCCATCAGATGAACACTGGACTTCTTCCCGATATCAATCCCTAAATCTAAGAGAATACAAGTTAGCAGTGATTTTGGTTATACTTAGTATCGTGTCGTGGCTGAAGTTGGTATCTCAAGACAACAAACAACTTCCATCTTATGTAACCAGCAATATAAGCCTTGTTACTTGTTGACAATTTTGTTTTTAGTTCTGACATATGCTCTCCATAATGGATGCAGTGGATATGTTTCTGAAATGCGCAGAAGAGACAGAAGTATTTGCTCACCGTTCACGTTGGATGGTAAACAACGTGAGTTGGTGGAGGAGCTTCCTCCTTTGTTAGTCGCCAAATTCAGATGGTGGCGATGCCAAAACTGCCTGCAGGAGATTGGTGCAAGTACAATGGAAGATCTCGGAGCCCTCTCCAAATGTTGTAGAAGTGGAATTGTATCCAGTAGCACTTGTTCTGATGTGCCATCACACGGCAATACACCAACCGCGCTGCTAGATTTGCATCAAGCTTCAAAGTTGGAAAACTATGAGGGAAAGAGAGCTGATGTCAGTTCTTTTCTTGATTTAAATGGAAACAAGTTTTATCCACCATCGTGTAGTTATAAGCAACGACAGAATGTTGATGGGCACGCGGCTGTCAACGGTATATATTTCTCAATTCAAATACTGCTAAATCTGGTGTCCTATGTACTGGCCGTTGCACTTGTTAGCTTCTCGTTTCACATATCTCTTGCGTGTGCCTGCTTTCATTCTTTTCATTATTTCTTCCTTCAGGCCAGGAATATGGTGGTAATTTGATGATTGGCGATAGTACTTGGGATGGATCAAGATCTGGTCTGTGCCTGAATCAAGAAAGACGTAAAGATGTCGCAGGTAAACTGACTGATAATTTCCGAGTATGCAAGCAGTTTGGTCCAAATTTGTTACTTCCAAGCCTCATATCCTTGTGAACGTTAATTGTGATGCAAATAATAACATTATTGCCTGTGGTTTGGACAGTTGCTACCGAATCAAAAGGAAAAGGGTTGGGTCATATTTGTGAGCTGAAACACATAAGACATGATGCTCCACACACTGTTCTTGCCATTGAGTCCCCCAAATTCAGTCAAAGTAGTTTTCCTGAAATTTGTCTTGCCGACAAAAGTATGTCTTTGCACGAGGGGCAGAGAAATCTGTTGAGTGATGAAGTTGCAAATTCCGTCAAGAGTCCCGTGTTTAGAGTTCCTTGCCTTGAACAGGAGGAGTGCGATAAAGCGTTAGCCGGAAGTGATAACATCCTAGTTGGAGATACTATTCATAGCCAGCAGCACGATAATTCAAATGGTTTACCTCGCCGAAAAGCTCCAAAGTTGCGTCTTCTGAAAGAGTTGTTGGGCGGAAAAGCATATGCAGAGATTGATTTCAGGACGACAGAAGGTGCTTCTTCCAAGACAATGGTCAATGCATATGCTGGATTAGATTCAGTTTCTGCTCCTCAGGCTGAGGTGGCTCCTCAAAGGAAAAGAAAATTACCTCAAGACCAAGAAGGAAAGCAACTGGAGGTCAGTATGGCTCAGAAACTCAGGGGAGACCGTGAAAAAGCAATTGAAATTTCTGAGTCGGAATCTGAGGAAGATGCACCTGCTGGAGTCAGTATTCTTTCAGGTTTGAAGAGTCAGTGGAGTAAACATGGAAGTGCGAGAGGCGCTATAGTGGGGAAAAGTAAGAACAAGCAGACTCAAGTTGGTGGTACATATTCAACCTTACTGCCTTGGCAAGAGGTTGTAGCCAAAGAAAATGCAGAGAGACCTGGCACTGCTGCAGACACTAGTTTCCTTAAACCAACACAAGAGAAAGGAGTTGAACCATATTTTCAAGGTTATTTGCCTCTAAATCAAACAGGAAAGCAATCTTGTTCATCTCAGATGAAGAGTAAGATAACACAGATTGAAGATGGAGAGGCTTCTTTAGTGAATAAGAGCGCTTACATGTTTGGTCAAGGTTCAATGAAAAGAAAAGGTGTAGTGTCTTTGCAGTCTGCATCTGAAACAGTAAAATCTCATTCGATGGGGCTGGATCTTTCCCTTAATAGCTTTACGGCTGTTCAAGGAAATGACATGCATCGTACTGCCCAAGTCGAAGATCAGACTGATAAATTGCGCCAGCAGAAGGGCATCCTGAGTAAACATTCTAGGAAGAAAGATGGTCTGTTCGTTGGAGAGCCGAACGTATCGCATGCCCCCGCACTCGATCCATCTTTAAAGGAAGGATTACTTTCTGATCTCAATGAGAGAATTGCGCATAGAAGGTCTGTTCTGCATGAGCAGCAAAATGGTTCCCCTCAGCTAAAAGATGGGAGATTTTCACAACACAAAAGACTGGTATGAGCTTTTCTGCTGAATTTTTCCTAATTCTTTAATTTTTGAATGATATAGACCTATATTCTGTTTATAATATTCTCGTTGGATGAATAGTAAGTGTAGGAAAGTTATTTATCATGGCTAAAACATCCCTTAGGGATTATGATTTTTCATAGTCTTTGAGCATATTGTCAGCCTTTCTGAGCAAGGGAACTTTGGCGTGGCTACAATTATGCCAAAAAAGGAAAAGGATCATCTGATAAGCTCCTCAGATTTTTCTGTAGTGAATATTACCAGTGTCCATGTCAAGACAAGCAATTATCTTTGGTTGCATTACCAGTTACACACTACGTTGATGGTAATGTTGGTGCTATAGGCATATCCGAACAAAGCACATAGACCAAGCAAATTTTACGTATAGAGAAACCTCAAAGACCACCTGTCAGATAAAGAATAATTTATACAATCCGGAAACAATGGAAAAAACAGTATTCGCTCCAGTATTTTTTGGCTGAAGAACTTAAGTTCATTCTATCAAGTTGTGTGTCTTGCACGTGGTTATGTAAGAGTAATCATGCACCCTTTAAATGTAATATACAGCATGTGGTGTTGAGAATGCAGATCTCGCATCGGGGAAACAATTAGCACTTTAATATATAAGCCTTGTGGGCTTCTCAACCCAGTGCTGTTTTGAGTTGGATGCTTTCACATGGTATAACAGCAGGTTGATCCAGGCCTAGGAGATAATTCTGTGAAAAATCTAATTTAAGTCATCCACGTTTCCCGCTTAAAAGAAGTCTGGCTATACCTGAGGGGCGTCTCGAGTATGATCGCCACATGGGGGAAATGATTATTAACACTTCAAGAGACCCTTGCCAATTGGTTTTGATTTGAGTGCTTTCACACTTGAAACTGGATATTAATATTTAATCTTTGTTCAAAAAGGAAGAGGAGTAACTCAGTTCACCACCTTTTGAGGATACACTTAACAGCCTGTATTTGAGTTTTTGGAACCTATTGTTGTAATGAGTTCAAGTTGGCATGGCATCCTAGGGAGAGGAGGGACAAAGAGCCCAGTTCTCATATCTGCCTCAAAAGAAAGAAATAATGTAGTAGCAATTTTCCACTCTAAGTATATATGGCTACAAATTCTACCTGTTTTATGATTTAAGTTACTGTACTTCAATTGTGAACACTTCGAACATAAATATTCGTCTGTTGTTCGTTATTGATTTATTGATTTACGAGTAGTAACCTACTCACTTCTTAGGCTCATTTATGCCAATTGTTTGTAATATCCCTTGCCCTGACTAACTTAAACTATTTAATCACAATTATTTAATTACTGCAATCTGCATGCAAACCTATGACGTGGTATACATCTGACATGTGCATATGCATGAAGAGTTATCTGAATTTTGAATGATCATACTGTATTTGATAGATGTAAACGTAATCATTTCCAGGATTTCTCCCGTCCGTGCAACAATGAGACTGCAACTAAAGTTCAGCGGCGTGCGGAAGTTATTCCGATGCATAGTGATAAAAGGGCTGAGATGTTTGACCAAAGGACCCCAGATGACGTACCAATGGAAATTGTGGAACTTATGGCCAAAAATCAATACGAGAGAGGTCTTTATGAAGCTGAAAGAAATTTCTTGCGGTCAGAAAGATCCATAAACGAAAGGGGTTCTCCAAAAGTTTATGTGAATGGGAAAATGAGATCACTGCAGAAGGTAGTACCAAACGTGAAATATGCCCCATCTAGCAATGCAACAAATGGCATAATTTCAACAGTTGAGAGTGTGGCACCCGGCAAAAATAATCCTGTCAACTTTTCTCATCTTAACAGTAACCGTTTTGTTTTAGGCCCATGGGAGGAAGATTCAAACCATGCGTTTGGTGCCAATGCACACAGCCAACAAAAATTATTACCTGGAGTCCAACATTCTGCTTCTGGATCCATCAGTAATATTAACGATCAATATCGAGAAAGGCATGGTGATAAGATGGGGTACAGGTCCTATTCCCACGACAAGCAGATTTTAGAAGCTTATAACCCAAGCAGGACTGAAGAGCGAGGACATGTTTGGTCCTCTATGGTGCCTAATCACGTGTCTTTTGGACAGAACATTCTTCAGAAGTGCGCAACTAGATCGAATAACATGGAAGTACGTGCACAATGCTCAGACCTGCATAAGGGAAAGGTGATTGGTGATCTTGATTTAAATGTGTCGGATCTTAATGCCTCTAGTCATGAACAGCAGAACAAGAACTTTGACTTCGATTCTGTCCAAAAGCGACCTGCCGAATATCCATTTATTACCAAGATCATGGGAGTTGAGCTTAAGCGAAAAGGAATGGGGCCATCAGATTCTTATTGCAATGAAACCATACCAGCGATGCAACTGCTAAGCCTCATGGATGCTGGCGCACAATCGAGTACCCCTTCTACTGTGGATGCGAAGAAAGTTCATGAGAAACCTTTCGGCCCCTGTGATAAGCACCCTTGCTTCAATGCGGATGGAAAACCAAATTTGCTTGAGAAACCTCTATTTCCGCATCATTTCCCCTCGAAAGAGATCACTGGGCGTGGGCCTGGAGTATGTGAGGCAGTCGGAAGCTCAAGAAACCCATCCTCTGCTTATTATGGTAATTACCTTCCGGAGAAATCTCGTGAACGGTCACCTGCCATTCCTGCTAGTGATCTATTTGTTTCTCCGTTTACAAATGATGGTAATTCTCTGAGGCCCACTGGTTTTACAGGCCAAGTTTCTGTCAAGTCTCAGGAGCAAGAGAAAGCAAAAAGACCTTATACACCCACACAAAATAGAGGCCGCCATTCACAAAAATCTGTAGGGCAAAGTGGTGCTTCATACATATTTAGCGAACCTAAACAAGGTCAAGATAAGCAGAAAGGGATTGTTGATGCTTCAGACTCTGTGATATCTCCCTTGCTTCGTCATACACGGAAAGATTCAACCAGATGGACAGACTTGGAGGCCCGTTGTATGCATGGAATTGTTTGGCCTTCCGTGAGCATCTCCAAGAGTGAAATATGTACCGTTAACAAGAACCCGGCTGACTTTTCCATACCAGAAGCAGGAAATGCCTTTATGATTAAGGGTGAAGATCTAAAAGTTCAGAAGAAGATTACATCTGTTGTTAGATATGGCCCAGTAAATGTGGAAAACCAAAAGCGGCAGAACATGAAGTCCGCAGCTAAGAAAGAGCAAGCGCGATGTCAAGTATCATGAGGTATGCTTGATCAGAAAGTTTACATTTTCCTGAAACTGCATCGTGGGGTTCTCAGAATTTAGCAAGTCAAGTTACCAGAATTTAGCAAGTCAAGTTACCGGGTCCCTGTTACTCCAGGAAGTAGAGATGATTAAACAAGGGTGTTCCGAAGGCAAAGATTGGTCAGATTCTGCATACAAACTCTTGAGTGAGTCGGGAATCATTACCGTTTGATTCTGGATCTTGGTTGGTTATACTTAATTATGCTTTTACTTTCCAGAAATAAACTTCAAGTGTATATGTTTTTGAAGATGTCTGTTATAGGATCTCAGAAAACCTCAGCCTTTTGCTTTTGTATTCTCTTGTGGTACCTCAAATGTTTGCGGTGTTGCTGTTTGTATGGTTTTTATGTTTCATCCTTGACAATGATGGATGGAGGACAGAGAACTAGAACAGACTTTGATTTACTTAGGACTTGGTGCTTGTTTACTGAAGGTTCCTTTGACTCGTAATTTAAGTAATAGGTTAAATTTTGTTGTAGCTCTCGACTGTATTTCCTGCTTTGACCTTCTTTTGTTGAAGTAGGGCAGCAGGCAAACGACATTGTGAAGAATGGAGCTCTTAATTCTGAAAGAAATGCTGATTAGACTTGTATATGGATACCATCCCCTTTATTTGTCTTAGTCAATAAGAGTATTACTTTAACGATTTTATATTTCTCATCGTAAAACGATCGATCAGAAAAATCTTTTCGCAGAAAAAAAGGAAAGAGGACTCCAGGCCTATGGCTCACAAAGGAAAAGAAAAACCCATCAATACCAGATTATAGTCTTTCCTGCATAGTTGGAATGAGAGACAGATGCATGGACTTAGGCTTCGTGTAAAAGCTCTCTTTTACATATAAACAGTTAAACACCATGACAATCTGTAGAATGAACGGCGATCACGAGGTTTCCTTTCTCTTATTCGTGGATGTACGTTAGGGCTGTAAATGAATTGAACTAGTTCGTTTAAAAAGAACTCAATTTAGGTTCACTTGCCAAATATATGAACCGAACATGCATAAATTTTTAGAATTCGTTTATTGAAGAACTAAGCATGAAATTCCAAAGTGTACACGAATATGTCCGTTGAAGGCTCGTCTGGATAATATCTTAATTATAATATGTTCAAACCCCAAAAGCCATATAACTTAATTATAGTGTAAATTAAGTTTTAACCTGAAAACCAAAAATTATTAGATAATTGGATCAAGAAAAGTGTAATTCTGAATTTTGAAATCATTGTTTTGAATAAGAACACGAGTTTTCAAGTTCGTGTTTGGTTTGTATAATTAAATGAACGAACTTGAGCCGAACACAAGTTTCGTGAACAAAATGCGAATCGAGTTCAAACAAAATTTTAAAGACTAAACGAATACGAACATAAACACAACCATTGCCCGAAACTAAACGAACGAATTTGAACATATCACTATTCGGCTCGAACTCGATTCATATACAGCCCTACATACAGTACAAACACTTTTACCAAGAACAATGATGATTTGTTCTCTGAGTTCATATAATGCATTGTTGAAACTCTTAGTTTGATGTAGCGGGGCGCAGACTAAAGTTTCACACATGAAATTCTTAAGTAGAGAGTCATTAGACTAATGTGTTGTTTGATAAAACTGAAATTTAAGTGCTGAAAATATTAAGCGCTGAATTTGTAAAGTTGAAAATTTTAAGCAACTGAATTTTTACTGAAAAATAAGTTAACATGTTTAGTAAACAAAAAAGTAAATGTCTGAAAATTGTTCAATTTATAAATTTATCCGTTTTAACAAAATTATACATTTATTTACGTACTTTATAACTTTTTTCCAGCCAAAATCGTGTTGGTGGTGCCCGGCAAAAAAGTGTCAATGGTGGCAGTAATGGTGCATGAAGATGTGGTCTTGGTAATTATGGTGCTAGTGATATGCAGCGACATGACAGTTACGATTGGGGTGAGGGTGATAATGGTGTGGTGGAGGTGGCGTTTTCTTGTGGTGGTTGTGGTAGTGGTTAGGTCTTGGGAATCGTGATGGTGATAACAAAAGGAAATAATGGTTGTGGCGGCAATTGTAGTGTCGTAGAGGCGGTATTGTCAGTAAATTAATCCAGGCGGCATCATGATAGTAATTTTTTTTATGTAAAATTATGTCACCTTTTAATCATCACAATTAGAATTAAGTGATAACCATTAAGAAAATCCTAATTACATTTACAAATTAAGCAACACCATATGATAAGCACCATGAGAAAACAAATAAATCACGTAGTTGCAATTGTAGTTGGAGAGTACGTGAGCAGAGATTACTGCTTCTACTCAATCTAGAGGAAGAAGAAGAAGAGACAGTGAAACAATCGAAAAGAAGAGGACGCAAATAAGGAACTGTTGAGGGTAAATTAGGCACTTATGGGTTTAATGTTTTTATGACCTACCATTGAGCATTTTCAGTGATAAGTAATAAGTCAGCTATGAGTGAAATAAAATATTGGCCTTTAATTGACTTGAAACTTATTACTTTAAGTGGTAGAAAAAGTTGGTTATCAAACGCACTTAATTTTAAGTCATTAAAAATTTTCAGTTTTAAATGTTGAATTGGGTTATCAAACACATCCTAAGACTTAATACAAGTCTGTAACCCAATAAAAGTGTAATAAAAATAGAATTGAGATATAAATAACTTTTTACGTCACATGTTGCTTGGGATAGTTATGACCTCTATTATTATGCATAAAGTGGTGAGATTCTGCACCCAAAAAAAATACTGAATTGCAATTATGTATAAATAACCTTCAAGTTGACATAAGAAATTTCTTCCGAAAAGGCATTCATGCACTAACGAATTGGGTCTTCAAATTGGTATATTGCCAATTAAAGTATCAAACGAAGTAAAATTAAATCAAAAGATTGAGTGCCTGAATGGTGTTGATGCTGATCAACATGTGTATTTTGAGATACATGCTGATTTTGATTAGCCATATTTGGCATATAGACAGACTTACACATAAAAAGCACTTTAACCAACTGCATATATATATGGACAATTTTATGTGACATATAAACGTACACATAACAGGCACTGGATCAGCGGCATATGGATATCAACATGAATGCATACTAGTTAATCACTACATACCAAAATAAAAAGTTAGTCATATATATTCAGGCCCTATTTTGTTTCACGAAAAATGATTCACGAAAAATACTTTCTGGAGTATGCTTTCCAAAAAATAGTAGTTCCTGAAAATATTTTCATAAATTTTATTTTTCACTGTTTGGGTGTCGTGCAAGAGGTGTCAAATGGGCCGGCGGCCCAACGGGCCTCTAACAAACGGGCTGGGGCCGGGCCAGATTGGGGGGAAATTTGGGCCCAGTCCAAGCCCTGGCCCTAGGCCCAATATCTAGGGCCGAGCTTGGGCCGGGCCCGGACTCAATTTTTTTTCTTGTTATTCAAAATAATATTATTATTTTACTATCTATTTTGTTATTATTATTATTTAATAATATAAATATTAGCTTTTTTATGTATTTTAAAAGTTATTTTTTTATGCTCGGTGCCAATACTAATTTATATGTAAGAGGGTGGAATTAGTCTGTTTGGTATTTATTGTCAAATAAGTTCAGCCCATCCAAGACCGCCAAGGCCTCTTCAAGGAGGCTCATGATTTCTCACGGCTCGATTGTAATCTAATTCTTATTTTACGTCAAACATATCTTTGATTATTGCACCAAGGAAGAACGATCATCATAATTCATGTTCAGATTCATTGCTCATTCGATCATCGTTGGACACGCACACTTATATATAATAATGTGTGAATACAATAATACTGGGTCAAAAGAGGGCCTATGTGTAGGGCCAAAAATAGGGCCAAAAGGGGGCCAGTTTTTGGGTAAAAAAAGGGCCGGACCGGGCCAAACCCGGGCAATTTTAGGGCCGGGCAAAAAACGGGCCATTTTAAGGCCGGGCAGGGCCGGGCCTGTTTCTCAAAAAATTCAGCCTGGCCTAAGCCCTAAGGGTTAGGGCCAGTCTGGGCCCAAAAAGGGGCCGGGCCAGGCCAGCCCGGGGGCGCCCGACCCTTTTGACAACTCTAGTGCAATGATACAAATATCTATACAAAAAATATATGTTTTTCACTATTTGCGTTGTTTTGGTATCGCTCTATGTGTGTGTGTGTGTGTGTGTAGTTAGTGGGTGGGTACGGGTGTGTGGTGTGGGTGAGTGGGGCGTGTGTGTGTGTGGGTGGGTAAGTGGGGCGTGTGTGTGCGGGTGGGTGTGTATGTGTGTGTGTGGGTGGTGTGTGTATGTGTGCGGGCAGGCAGGCGCATGTATGTTGGGGTATGTGTGTGGGCGGGCATTTGTGTGTCTGGGTGGGGGGTGTGGTGGGGGGGGACGGGGGGGTGTGTATCGACGAGCGGGTGAGCAGGTGCATGTGCATGCGCTCGTGTGTGTGTGTGTGTTTGGGGGGATGGGGCGTGTGTGTTCGAGGGGGGGGAGGGTGTGTGTGAGAGAGAGTAAGTGTGTGGGTGTGTGTTTTTAGTGGTCCGGAAAATGATTTACCGAGTTTTAATCGGTAAGTGATTTTTCGACATTTTGTTCTTCAAAATAAGTTGATTGGAAATCATTTTCCGTTGAAAAATCATATGCATGCACCAAATACCGGAAAACCTTTTCAGAAAATGATTTCCATGCACCAAACACTGGAAAATGAGGAAAATATTTTTTGGAAAACAATTTCCGTAAAACAAACAGGGCCTTAAATACAACCTTATATTATTCAGAACACTACTCATTTGATTACCTAAACTATACGTGCAATTCCTCTTAATGTAACAAAAGTCAAGGCTAAACATGAAAATTTTAAGTCTATCCTAAAACTCGTTACATATTATATGATTCAATGAGGAACGTATAGATGGGGACAAACTTGCAAGCTGGAAAAACCCAACTCATAATATTGCACAACTAAGAGCTTTAAATTAATACAATGTTAATTTATCATCTATTCAAAAAAATTTAAGTTGTTAGGAAATTAGGTCGACGTGTATATTATTGTAAGAATATAGAACATGTAATATCATACGATGAGCTCTAGTAGCCTGGATATGAGAAAAGAAATCCTAGCTTCAATATGTTGTGAACAGATTGCAAACAATTGTTAGTTTACCTAGCAATGTTGAACATCTATCCAGGCCGAAACCTTCAAACAAAGTTACCTAACTCTAAACAGCAGAGAACACAAATTATGAGCGTAGGGGCCTTGGAAAAGTTAGATGCGGAAGTACACCAATATTCTTCGGTCAATTAACTTTGAAAGGAGTGGGGTAGTGGCTACCGGGTACTCTCGTCCTTCGAAATGATCGCATCAGATCTTGGAGACCTAAAAATAACACGAAATCATCTATAGAAATGAAGTGCTTACCAAAAGAAAAGTGTGATGACTTAGCTTTCATTAACTTGGTGATTGAAATAACTCAAAATCAGATGAAGGGTACTGAACTATTTGCTATGCACGCGTGTACATGTAATTTCATGCTAAAGCTTGGTCAGCTCGCAGAGGCTGCCGAGTACCTGCATACCCTAGCTTCTTTATAAACAACTCCCGGTTGGCACAAGTACCCTTTGGCTGGGCTGCAATGCGTGTCCTCAGAACAGATGCATTGTCCCTCCAAGGCACATCCATCACCTCTTGAGCCCTCCCTCCCAAAGAGTATCTCATCTGACCATTCACTTGAAAACAAATCATTTGGGTCCAGTTGTTTTTTGGCTGCAAGAAACTTGTTGAGCTTTGGATACTTTTTCTGCACATCTAAGAATGCCAAGTTCCTATTCTTAGCCCAGTGTGGCTTTGCCCCGTACTTGAAGAAAGCCATTTGCTCCACCTCTTCCCATATATCTTGGTTTAATCGGGGAGTTGTAGGGTCATCAGCGCGGTAATAATTGAAGTCTAGCACGACAGAGTCCTCGGATTGACCTAGATATGCCTCGGAGGCCTTGATGAAACGTATTAGTAACCCATTGTAGATGTCAACCCCGCAAAAATTCTCCGGCTTCATGTCCCTTAGTTTTCTCACATCTCGGAGGAAATCCCCGAATTTTGTAGCTGCGAATATTGCTGTTGTTTCGTAAAAGAAGAGCCCTTGGATTCTTGGATCCCAAGCGCATGAGCTACCCGTGCTGCTTGGTGCTGTATATAAACAAGAACCAGATGTTTGCATTTTTCCTTGATAACCAACAACTGGATACCCAGTGAAGATTAGATTGTTCCTTAACCCGTTGGCGATTAGTTTCTTGTACGCCATAGTCGAAGCCGCAACCGCGCACTTTCCATTTACATTTCTTGCCCTCTCCAATGCTTTCTCTGTGGATTGACAACAAGGGAAAAGATTATTAGTTATCTAGTCCTTGAGCATGTTAACATGTACATACTCTCTGCCTAAATCATGATTTTCCTCTCGACTTCATAGTCATTTTCCTTTATTCATTTTCAAATAGACGGCAAATGCTAACCATGGATAGCTATGCCAACCTTAATTAGCATTAATTGTGTCACTAAATCTATTTAAGCATGCATAGTTCGGATCCCAGATTCCGATGAACCTTTTGGCATAGATTTAGTGCACTTCAACTTATCGAAGACTACTATTCTAACCTCGCTAAAGTGGAGAATAAATCATAAAACTTTTTGCCAATCATGTTACCACGGTGAGAATTTTTTGTAAAAAGTTACACTTCTACGTCTTAATCTCCTAATGATTTTAAGGAAAACATTTGTAAGACCTAGCTATATATATACATCGTCCTAAATTTTATTTGTACTTTCAACCTTGCTATATTCTATTCGCAAAAATGTGGTGTAAGCGTACTTTTTTGTTTGCCTTTTTCCAGTCAGATATGCATTCATTGATGTGATTTTCAAATGAAAGGAGAGAAGTAATACCAGTTGCTCTAACTGTTTTTGAGACTGCAATAAGATTGGTTTGGAAGCCTAGGAAGTCAAATACTCCATCGCCACTTGTGCTCAAGGGGACTCTATCATCGTACCTGTACACAGCCGTATGTCTTGATGGATACCAAGTTATATCTGCAAATTCATGTTTCTTTGCATGATCCATGAACTCATCCTCAATTCCATCATCATCTGTGAAATTGTAGGTTATGCTTCTTTTGAATCTTTGCTCTAGCAAAAACGTGACCTACCATTCAGCAAAATGTATTAGATTCCCCAAATTCATTTAGTAAAAAGATTACATTGCCAGTGACACAAATAATTTATTGTACATTACACTGCCAGTAAGGTTAAGGTTCTGACCTAACGACTGCTCCTCCTTTACTCTGCAACTGCGAGTGACCCTTGACCAACCTAAATACATCTACGTGTGCATGCTATTGTGTGCATTTGAGTAGGTTGGAATTAATCTTCCTGACTTCATTTAGGACTTTGGATCAGATGAGTGAACCTAACTAGCTTGTGCATAATTTTTATATCCCAACACATTGCAAGGGTATCGAATGCAGTTCAATATGTCTCAGTCAGTAGTCACTATTGACCGAGGTACACATGAACTTGTGCATGACAACCAAGCAGCTTTGATATATGCTACCAAGTATTCCTTGGCACTTTCTGTACTCTTCCGACCAACCTTATACTCAATGTTAAAAAGTTGGTTGGGGCATCTATTACCATATATAGAACCAGTGAACCACATTCAATAACGAAGAGAAGATTCCAGTCATCTTTGAAAACGTACAAGGTCAAATTAAAACGAAAATATCAAGAAAGCAACCTTAGAGATGACACCCAACATTCCAATGGAAACTCTTGCTGCATTGAACAATGGGTCTTTTGTTCCCAGCTTGACAACCTTGGCATACCCTTCGGATTCCTTCGCAGGAACCACCAATGTCAGCCCGACCACATGATCATGCACGGCTCCACCCCTACCCCACCACGAGCTCCCGTGGGCCCCAGTGCTGATGACTCCCGCCACACTAACCCCTTCCCAGTACGGCGCCGACACCAAGCTCAGCCCTTCTTTCTCCACCCTATCGATCAAGTCCCTGAGACCAACTCCGGCGTCCGCCGTGACCGTCCGACCCGCCGTATCAACGTCGATACTCGCGTTATAGTTTTCCGTGCTCAGTAGGATCGCGTTTCGCGAAGGTGTTTGAGGGCAGGCTAATTTTGGTATGGTGTGCGAAAACTTCGACACCACTTTCACCTTTAGGTTGCTTCTGGTTGCGTTGGCTACCGCCTGTAATAGTTCTTGTTGGTTTGAAGGGTAGGTGATGCGAGGGACACGGCAGTCTTTCCGGTCGCCCCAAACGCCGTAGGAATTGTGTAGGGTGCAGCCGGTGGAGTTGCACTGGACCGGGGGTGGCGGTGGCATGGCCAGTGTGGACGCCACGCCCCATAATATAACCGGAAGTAGAAGGGGATGAAGGAGCCACGGCCACCCAAGTTTAGCCATGAAAGAAGTTGGAGAAGGGGAAAAGTGGGAGGGTTATGCTTGGAAAATGAGAGAAATCAGGAGTCAAGATGGTTATGCTTGGAAGGGAAGAAAGAGCGAAATTGAAAATAGGAGAAGTTGCTTGAATTGGGCTACAAGACAGTTGGCTTACAGGGGTGTTCAAATGCTGTGCTTTGTATTTTCTTACAAGATTAACGAGCCTTGTTTTAATGTACTACTACTAAACAAAAGCCTCTTGCTTGTCGTTGCTCTGCGTCGTTTCCTAGGCCACGTTATTTCTGGGACAAACGTTTTGCGTTTGTCTTGGGATTTTGCACTGATTGTTTACTCTATATTATATCTTTTGCTTATAACTTAATTTGGTTAATAATGTCGCGCGCTTGTGATAAGTTGACGTGCACGTGTAAGGTGTGTTATGTAAATATTTGAGCAAGTTTGAAAAATAAGTTGAAATATGGTTTTTATTAGCTTAAGCTTTTAGATCAAAGTTGGGCGCATTACGTATATGCGCAAACCATTTTGGTGGCACTTTGGATCCTCGTTTCTTTAACATGATATTAGACTCCATGGTTGACGACCAGGTCTTTCAAGAAAATGCCAGTGGATCTGGGAAGAACAGTAATTTTATCAAAGCAGAACGCGAGGGAAAACTTCGATTGTGGTTGGACTTATGTTTGTCTTGATCAAACAATATTGACCAAGTGTACAAAACGAGTTGAACATATTTACACATGATTAGAACAAAGTTTTGTTTACAAAGTTTTAAATCAAAGTTATTAAGCTCGGCTTTGTAAATGGACCCCTTGTTGGTGGCAAGTGGAGTCCATGTTACGATCTATCTAACATTATTATTATATGCATGTATGGCAGTATTAGACAAGGTCAAACTAGAAGTTTCCAAGGAGACTACTTAAAATTTATTCGGTTTGGCCGTTCAGATCAAGGGAGATAAGAGATTGTTCGTGGTGTCACGCCCCTTAACCAAATAAAGTTGTAAAAGTTGTATTTTTGGTGTTAGTCTTCTATAATTAGAGTAGTAAAAGTTGTACCTTTGGTGTTAGTCTTCTATAATTAAAGTAGTAAAAGCTGTACCTTTGGTGTTAGTCTTCTATAATTACCCTTGTTGCTATGGAGTCGGAGCAATCTCCAACATGACCAACTCTTCCTTTTGACTCTTTGAATGCAATAAGATCACAAGAATCATGTGAAGCATATAACAACGTTGCATAGCCGGTCAACAATGTAGATTATTGTTCTTTGAGGCCTACTTGTTTTGAGGTCTTCTTCCCAAAAAATAGGCAAGTTCAGGCTGCATAACGTGAGAGATCAGCATCGACGAGAGAAAAATCAAATCAGCCAGTGCTACCTTAATGAGAATTCAAAACGAGATATGATTTTTGACATTGAATATACTTGAATAACAAGTGTTGACTGTTTAGCGACAAACAAGACAGTGATTTAACATACTAGAGGGTGAAAATAGCTTCTTCTGTAAAATAATTAGGTACTTAGCTCGCTACCATAATTAGACATTAACTAGTGTTTATCTTTCCACTGGAATCCGCATAGGAGTCAAGAGGTGATGTTTGGAAGAGGAGAGAAGATGAGAAAGTTGCTGGAATTGGACTACAAGTCATAAATTGGGGTGTTTCGATGCTGTGTTTTGAACTTTTGGGTTGTGAAAAAGTACAAGAAACATTGATCCTTTTGTCTTTGCTTTACGTTGTATCTTGACCCTTTTCTTGACCCTTGCTATGGAATTAATCAATCTATGATACACAGAAAGAAACGAAAACCTTTGCTTACGGATACATGTAGTATTCAAAAAGCTGGAGTGATTTAAAATCAGCCTTGACTCCCTAAAGGTCTGCGCCAGGAGCCTAACCGTATCATTAAGTCTTGATTGTATCCATGACCAATTCGATAAATAAGCGTATGAACTCATGAGTAAAACGCTTATCAAATGCTTTTTAGTTGCAAAAGTAAGGGAGGAAGAGCGAGAGTGGCTTCGCGAGATAGCTTAAGAACGTAATCTAGTGCACGGGCTACAAGGATTGGACATGAAGGTAAAACTCGACTAGAAAATAATTAAACGGAAGTAATATCACTACCAAACTAAATAATTGTCATTTCATGTGATGCAAAAGAAGCGAGTTCGCAAGATACGTGGAGGTGCCACAAAGAATATATTTAGAGCCAAAAACTAAGTATGTTGTTTCTGGACAAAATAAGGATAGAGACTAAAGCTTCCTGGAGACATCATAACGAGTGGCTGTGTCTCGAAGGTGAGGGAACGGAGCGAGTACACAAAGATGGTCAGTAATCCAATGCTAGGTTCCAAATGTCAAGATCTCAAGTCTAGAGTCTTTCTCTATTTAAAATTATCTAGTTCTGAAGTTCTAGAGTGAGAAAGCGAGATTTGAAAATTAATTCCAATTGTCCGGTATGAGTTTCAAAGTCCACTATAACTGAGAGTTGGGAAAGGGATGTCATCGAGCGACACTGTGGCACTCTCTGAAAGTGACACATCGCCAAGGTGCCACCAATGTATTAGTGCATAATAATCCACAATATAATTTTCAATCCTAGTTATAGCTAATCATAAACAGGAAAACAGTGAGAGTACTTCTTAACAATCAAACAGAACAAAAAATTTATGTTGTTCAATATTTGAAATCTAGGTTAGAGAATTACTTACATTTGCTTGGCGAGATTGAAGACACACACGTACACACGCGCATACACACATACATTTGTATATAGACACACGAACATAATCTCAAGTTCTAAAGCCAAATATAAGAAAATTGAAGGAAAAGATTGAGCATGTCTAGTTTTTTAGTCTTTTGTTTTTTGTGAACCATATTATCGAATTTTCATTACGAGTGTAAAAGGCTGAATCAATTATCAATTAAAGCAACATCAGAGTAAAACCCATCTATCTTGAGAAAAAATCGTTATAGTCTAATGGTAAAGTTGACATTTTAGTTGTTACTTATGTCATAAGAAGTTATCATCATCAAGGTCTTGCATATCCTAATCTACATAAAGCATCAAGTTGTGGATTATAATACACAAAGATCTTTTTTATTAATGATAAGTTGTATGAGAAATAGAGTGTCATCCATGTATAGCATTTATGAATAGTGAAAAAATAGATTTGTTAAAAGAATCTAGATTCTAAGCATCTTAATTGTGTTTAGAATTGCAAGAAAGTAATTAATTTTTAAATATAAGAATGATATTTTGGTTCAAAAAACAATTTTTAGAGATCCACATGTTTAGAAGTTATATAGATATAAATGTGCAAAGAGCTCACCTATGGCACATAAGAGTAGTACAAAACAGAACCATTTTTATCAGTTTTTTTATTAAATATTATTTTTTTAGTGATCATTGATTGTTATTAAATGTTGATAGTAGCTTTTGTAAATATTTTTAGTGACAATTTTTAACCGTACTTACAGAATCTCGGCGCGACTAACTAAAAGTCATTAAGCATATTTAGTGACCACCATTTATCGTTATAAGAAGTTTGTAAACCCCTCATAGAATTTGAGTTGTAGCTAAAATTTTAGGGCTAATTACACATATGTCTCTGAGGTTAGGGTATAATTACAGGTATGACAATAGTTTGTACAAATTACACATATGTCTGTTGACCAAACGGAATCTAAAACCCTAACTGTTTTAGCAAAAAATCTTTATTACCCCTAATTAAAATTAAAATTTCATGTTTCATTTTATCTTTTTTTTGTTCTCTCTCATTTCTCTCTCAAATTCACTCTTAGATTCAATCTCCCCTCACCCCCACCTCGCCCCTCCCCTCTCCCCACCCCGCTGTCACACGCTCCCCCTACGCCGACGCCGCCCCCGCTCTTTCCCCGCACGCCGCCGCTGTCCCTCCCTCCCCACCACGCCGCAAGATCCCTCTCTACTGTAGACCCCTCTCTGACCGACCGCGAATCGCCCCCCCTCTCTCTCTCTCTCTCTTATACCATGACTCAGAATCACAGTAGGAATTTTTCTTAGGCTTTTGAATTGATGGTAAGTTTTGGTTTGGGAAGAAAGAAGAGTGGGTTATGGCGGTGGTGCGGGGTGGTGGGTAACGGCGGTGATGCCGGGTATTTGGGTCACGGAGGTTGGGATGGTGGTTGGCAGTGGTGTGTAGGTACTGTGGGGTGGCGGCTACGGGGTGGGGGAGGGTGGGGCACGGAGGGATGGGGCAATGGAGCTGCCACCCATGAAATAGATTTGCAAATTGGTGTTTTGAAACCCTAATTCGCAAATTAGGGTTTTGAAACCCAATTCGCAAATTAGATTCACAGATTGAGACCCTAGTTTGATGCTGATTGAGAAATTTCGGTAGATTCGCGGTAAGGAACGGTAGAAATTTTGATGGAATTTACAGATTAACGAAATTTTGATGAAATAGACATAAGAGCAAACAAGTTTAGATGCAGATTGAGAAATCTTGAAATCTTAATTTAAAAATATTCAGTATATACAATACAAGGGTAGTATTGTCATTTTTAAAATATGTATTGATGACATCATTAAAAAGTACACTTTTTGAATAGAACCCTGATGTACGGATGAGTACGACTGATACATTTCATAAGTGTTTGGTCTCAGAATGTTACATTTTAAGACTTAATGTCCTTAACTGTAACTATACCTTAACATCAGGAATATATATATGTAATTAGTCCAAAATTTTATCAAATTCAATCCATTGGGATGGACCAAGAAGGATGGTATACAAAGTCTAAAGGTCGATCTCCTATCATATACTGCCTAAAGAATCCGAAGCCTAGGCAAACTCTTCAGACCTAGAATAACACTTTTTTTTTCATTTTTATTGTTAAAATTGTAATTATCAAAAAATTTGTCGGCGCAGAAATTAAGACGAAGGTCTTCGAACTTTTCCTTCAAAATCCCTATTATTCTTTCACTTTTTTTTTTTGATCAAAAGTTATTTCTTTCACTTGGGTTACCCAGAATAACCCTTGATGGCTACGATGTCTGCTTTTTATGTATGAATCAAACGTTGTTTGTCTTGGAATTATTGCAGTGGCTTGGTCACACCCAAATCTGACAACCCCCCCCCCCCCCCATCCTCTTTATTTCTTGCTTTTGTGAGGCAGCAAGAGATAACAATAATAATAACAGCAATAATATAAACTTGTACATTATTCAAGAATACATAGCAACCCCACACGCACGTGAATCTGACATGCAATCTACCTTGGTACAAATTATCATTATAATCATTTATATCTTCCCTCTCAATTTTCCTTCTCACATTTTTCGACTTCCCCTCAACTAGTATACTTCTCCGCGCTACTTTTTTAATCACTCTTAGCGTTAAATGCTACTGCTTTTAAATGGTTAAAATCATACAATATTAAGTTTAAGAGTAAACGTTGTTCGTAGTCATCTTACATTTTGCTTGTACTATGATTTTCAAGTACTTCACCTCATAAGGGGATGTGATGCGGTAGAAGCTACCCCATGCAATGTGTTGAAGTTTTCCGTGTAAAAATTGTTCTCTAATCCCGTCGTCCATTGACTCACTGTCGCTTCTTTTTCAAGAGAAAGATGATTAGCTAGTAAATTAAAAAGGCAAGCTCTAATATCGGAGCACATTTAATTTAACTTCTATGAAAAAAAAGTAAAATATTTCTTTGAGAAGATGAAACTTGTTTTGACGTCACTGTCGGTGTATTTTTGAAAGGCAAGTTGTAGCAGTGTTTCTCTCATCTCATCTCTTAGTTCTATTGATGTTGCTCTCTCATCTCATCTCTTAGTTCTATTCATGTCACCGTCACTTCTTGTTGGAGAGAAAATTGATTAGCTAGGAAGTTACAAAGTCAAATTTAACTTCTATTACTAGAAAAAAAGTAAAGCAGATATTTCTTCGAGAAAATGAAACGTGTTTTCACAACAATGGATTTGATTCAAACAAATTATGGTAAGACATGATTTAATTTTTGACTCAAACAAAATACTTCTGATCCGATCATATATATATATGTATATATATATATATATATATATATATATATATATATATATATATATATATATATATATGTATATATATATATATGTATATATATATATATGGGGGCCGATCTGGATCGACCGGTAGACAATATCCACCCAACTGCAACACTTTGTTGCGGTTGGTTTTCTTCTTTCTACACCCACCCACACACCCCCCACCCCCCCCCCCCCGCCAACCGCAACAAAGTGTTGCGGTTGGGATCATTCCCTTTATTTTTTCTTTTCTTCCTACTTTTTGTGGCCCCCACCCCCTAACTGTCCTTTACCCCAAACCGCAACAAAGTGTTGCGGTTCCCCCTTCCTCCCCCCTTCCCTGCCTGCCACGTGGCAATGGTCCCCCCAGCCCCCCCTGCCTAAACCGCAACATTTTGTTGCGGTTGCCCTTCCCCCCTTCTGCACCCAACCGCAACACCCTTCCGCCCACCCCCCAACCGCAACACCCTTCCCCCAACCGCACCCAACCGCAACACTTTGTTGCGGTTGGAATTATTACTCTCCCAACCGCAACAAAGTTATGCGGTTGGTGATGATGCCTTTCCCCCACCCCTACCTGCAACACTGGCCTGCCTTTGCATGTGTTCCTGGTCATGCGTTCTATAACACTTCAAGCAATGTCCCGTTTCTGTCCTCTTTCTTTCATGCATTATGTAGTTCTTAGTTTTATTTGTTTCCCCTCTTTGAGTCTAATATAACAACCCACAAAATTATTCTGGACTCCATGGCACCATAGCCTCACTCATGGAAATCTACGTGGCTGAGAAATTTCCAAGACAGAAGGGGTCGATGCTTGAGGGAGTATAATGAAATGAAAGCTAGACTTGCATTTGATTACGTGAAGTCGTGAATGATATCCTTCTTCCTGTGCTGTTGCGTTCTAACTTTAATGTATGCTTTGATTACTTGAGCGGATCATCACTAACTTCAGTTTTGGTTCATAGTGTAGTGTATTTTTGAACAACATAATAGTGATAATACTTCTTATGGAGAAGTTTTGAATACCTAAGCATCATGCCTGCATCCCATTATGTTGTTTTATCTTTTTTATTGGCAGCCGACCATTTAGGGTTGGGGTTTGTCACATTCGCCCAGATTGGTTCGTTCCAAAAATAGTCATTGTAAACTCAAATCGAAGATAACGAAAATACAAATGGAACGAAACAAAAATAAGATCAATCGGAGATAGGATGACCGGTATTACATTTATAGATTCCAAAATAGCGATTTTTTAGGGCGTCAAAATTAGGCTTTTTCACGAATTTATAAAAAATAGCTAGAGCTAGATTTTACAAAAGTGAAAAAAAAGAGACCCTAGTTATTTTTAAAAGATCTATATCAAGAAAAAAATTTAGATTTTTCCAAAGACTGGAAAGGGGTTAACTGATGCGGGGAACGTTGTAACTTTGCAGTGTAATTGAAAATATCAAGCTAGCGCAATTTCGTGCGAAAATTTTATGAGAACCCTAGGATGTTGGGAAGTTCCATCCCCCAGGAATTCGGGCCATTCCGAAGTCGTTAGCTTTTTTTTGGCCGAACGGACTTTTAAGCGCTCAATCCAGACACCGGTTCGGGATTTTTGGGCGAAAAGTCCGTAGGATACTTTTTAGATCAAGAATGAATTCAGGAAGCTTAAAATAGCATTTCAAAGCACTTTTGAGATTGTTCTGATGCCAGGGGCATTTTGGTAATTTGCCACCCCGAGAGGGGTATTTTGGTAATTTTACGGTGTTAAGTTTTTCAAAGGACTTTTTAGTCCAGAAATGTAAGTAAAACACTTGAAAGGTTGTTTTGAAGCTGGTTTGGGGCGTTATGGTGATAATGAACCCCCGGGGGCATTTTGGTAATTTGTCGCTCATCGAGGGCATTTCGGTAACTTCCGAAATGCCCCCACCCCCACCCCCCAACTGTCCTTTACCCCAAACCGCAACAAAGTGTTGCGGTTCCCCCTTCCCCTGCCTGCCACGTGGCCATTGCGGTCCCCCAGCCCCCTACCCAAACCGCAACACTTCGGTAATTTGCCGCTCATCGGGGGTATTTTGGTAATTTTTCTGTCGTTGTAAATTTTTCACACAACTGGAGGAAGTAATTTTTATTTTATTTAATTCTATGACTTGTTGAGCACTTCGGTAATTTGCCGCTCATCGGGGGTATTTTGGTAATTTTTCTGTCATTGTAAATTTTCCACACAACTGGAGGAAGTAATTTTTGTTTTATTTAATTCTATGACTTGTTGAGAATGATATAATTTTGGGCTAATTACACCCATGTCCCTGAGGTTTGGGGGTAATTACACGCGAGGACACAAAGTTTCACAATGTAACACTTATGTCCATTGATTAACGGAATACAAAAATACTTAACGGTTTTAACAAAAAGACTTGATTGCCCCTGACTTTAAAATCAATTACCCACTTAATTTACTGTTTATTCTTCCTCTCCCCACACCCAGCACCCACCCCCCCGCGCCCCCACCCCACCCCCACCCCCACGCGTCTGCCTCTTCCTCTCCCCACACCCAGCACCCACCCCCCGCGCCCCCACCCCACCCCCACCCCCACGGGTCTGCCTCTTCCTCTCCCCACACCCAGCACCCACCCCTACCCCCCTCGCACCCCCACCCCACCCCCACGCGTCTGCCTCTTCCTCTCCCCACACCCAGCACCCACACCCCCCACGCCGACTGCCTTCCCCTTTCCCCGTCAACGCAGTAGCAAGCCCTCCGGCGAGGCACCGGCGCCGCAAGATCGCGGTCGCCATACCGATCTGCCTGTCGCGGTCGCCATACCTCCGTACCCCGCGCCGTCTGAGATCGCAAGCATCACCGAGCTACGTCGCGACACCGGCCTCCTCCATCGAGATGCGCGCCACCATGACCACCAGCAAGGCAGCGCCATCACCACCACGATGGGCTTGCACCATCGTGCCCACCGGTGCGATCGATGCCTGGTGATGGGCCTGCTCCGACAGCGACGGTGGGTGGGCCGATCTGTGGAAGAGAGCAGTTGCGGTTGTGATGTCGCCGGCCATGGGCGGGTTGATCGATGGGGATGTACATTGGTGTTTGGTTGGTGGCAATCGCCGGTGAAGAATAGCAGTGGCCGTTGTTGGCCATCTGCCCTCGCCGAAAATGGTGTAAGGCGTCGAGCAGGAGATTGGTGCCTACGGTGGTGGCCCGTTGTTGGGTCATGGTGGTCTGATCAGTTGAGTTTGTGGCCGGCGGTGGTGGGAAGGGGGGCTGCCGGCGGCATGGGGCGGCGGAGGGAGGCTGCCGGCAGTGACTTCAGATTTAGGGTTTAAATTGTGGAGAGAGAAAATTATACTTTTTGTGACGATATACTGTACAGGGGTAGTATTGCCATTTTCAAAATACGTAATGACGAAAATTATACTTTTTGGACGGAATACTGACGGTTGGATAAAAGTGTTACTTTTTTTAACGTTTTTGGTCACGTATGTTACATTGTGAAACTTTGTGTCCTCGCGTGTAATTACCCCCAAACCTCAGGGACATGGATGTAATTAGCCCTATAATTTTTATTTTTCGGTTTGGGCAGGGGGACTGGGGGAACCGCAATGGCCACGTGGGGTTTCCTATGAATGCCTATTCGGGCACACTTTAGGGCCCAATTCATAGCTTCCGAAATTTTTCGGAAGCTATGAATTGGGCCCTAAAGTGTGCCCGAATAGGCCATTCATAGGAAACCCTAAAAAATAATGTGTCTCGTTTTTTGCCGAAATTCATATAAATGGGCTAACTAGCGTGCCTAAGATGCAATGAGTAAAAAAAAAGTGACCAAAAAAAATTACGGAATTTTTCAGAAGCAATGAATTGGACCCTAAAGTGTGCCCGAATAGGCCATTCATAGAAAACCCCAAAAAATAATGTGTCTCGTTTTTTGCAGAAATTCATACAAATGGGTTAACTAGCGTGCCTAAGATGCAATGAGCAAAAAAAAAGTGACAAAAAAAATTACATAATTTTTCGAAAGCTATGAATTGGGCCCTAAAGTGTGCCCGAATAGGCCATTCATAGGAAACCCCACGTGGCCATTGCGGTCCCCCCAGCCCCCCTGCCCAAACCGAAAAATAAAAATTATATCATTCTCAACAAGTCATAGAATTAAATAAAATAAAAATTACTTCCTCCAGTTGTGTGAAAAATTTACAATGACAGAAAATTTACCAAAATACCCCCGATGACCGACAAATTACAGAAGTGTTGCGGTTTGGGCAGGGGGCTGGGGGGACCGCAATGGCCACGTGGCAGGCAGGGGAAGGGGGGGACGGTAACACTTTGTTGCGGTTTGGGGTAAAGGACAGTTGGGGGTGGGGGTAGGAGCATTTCGGAAGTTACCGAAATGCCCCCGATGAGCGGCAAATTACCAAAATGCCCCCGGGGGTTTATTATCACCCTAACGCCCCCAAAATAGCTTCAAAACAACCTTTCAGGTGTTTTACTTATATTTCTGGACTAAAAAGTCTTTTGAAAAACTTAACATTGTAGAATTACCAAAATACCCCTCTTGGGGTGACAAATTATCAAAATGGCCCCTGGCATCGAAAAATCTCAAAAGTGCTTTGGAATGCTATTTTCAGCTTCCTGAATTCATTCTTGATCTAAAAAGTATTTTTCGGGATTTTTCGCCCAAAAATTCCGAATCGGTGTCCAGATCGAGGGCTTAAAAGCCCGTTCGGCCAAAAAAATAGCTAACGACTTCAGAATGGCGCAAATTCCTAAGAAATGGAACTTCCCAACATCCTAGGGTTCTCATAAAAGTTTCGCACGAAATCGCGCTAGCTTGATATTTTAAATTACACTACAAAGTTACAAGGTTCCCCATATTAGTTGACCCCTTTCCAGTCTTCAGAAAACTCTGAAATTTTTTCCTGATATAGATCTTTTAAAAATAACTAGGGTCTATTTTTTGCACTTTGGCAAAATCTAGCTCTAGCTATTTTTTATAAATTCGTAAAAATTCCAAATTTTGACGCCACGTGGCAGGGCAACCACAACACTTTGTTGCGGTTTGGCCACGTGGCAGGCAGGGGGAAGGGAAGGACAACTGCAACAAAGTGTTGCGGTTGGGGGGTGGGGGCCACGAAAAGTAGGAAGAAAATAAAAAAAGGGGGGGATAACCAACCGCAACACTTTGTTGAGGTTGGTGGGGGTAGGAAGAAGAAAACCAACCGCAACAAAGTATTGCGGTTGGGGTGGGGGCCACGAAACGTAATAGAAAAGAAAAAAAAGGTGAAAGATAACCAACCGCAACAAAGTGTTGCGGTTGGGGGGTGGGGGTGGGGGTGGGGGTAGGAAGAAGAAAACCAACCGCAACAAAGTATTACGGTTGGGTGGATAATATCCACTAGGGGATGTGGATCGGCCCCCTATATATATATATATATATATATATATATATATATATATATATATATATATATATATAGACACACACACACACCAATACGAGAATGTGGTCGAGAGTCCAATTGCGTTGCACGAGGATGTGGTCGAGAGTAATTTTTTAGGTGATATCATTAACTTTTTTAGAATCAAAATAATATAATTTAATTATGTTTTGATGCCAAGGAAAGTAGGTTCGCAGTCGACGTGAAGGTACCACAAGGAATGGAGTCCAAGTCAGATGCCAAGTATGGTGATGTGGGACACATCAAGGATAGAGCAAGGGTAAAGACCAAGAGCTTCCCAAACAGAGCCTGAGGGTGGCAGTGCTGCGAAGGCAATGGTGCGATGTGAATATACGACGACAGTCACAATCCGATGCTTAGGTTCAGAGTTAAAGTCATGTATGTTTCTCTCTCTAGAATTCTAGAGTGAGAAAGTGAAAAATGTTGAAGTCCAAGAAGAAGATTCCCTAAATAAATTCTCAAGACCTCTATTTATAGAGGTTGAGATGATGATGTTATCACGCGACACATGGCGCTCCCTGAGAGTGACATGTCACTGAGTGGTCCACAGCTGTGGATGCTCCACGAACTGTCGAAGCGCATATTCACCTAGCCTGCCCGGAACAACGTCGTTTTGTCTGTCTGGAAAGACCGGCTCCCACAGCGTTTGTGTGGCCAAAGAATCCCCTTGATCTAGCCACTAATCCAAGCCCTTGCAGAGTCCCAGAGGCCTTGTAGCGGTAGGGAAGACTCGATGCCCAAATGCGAGGAGAACTAGGCGTGATCTGAAGACCTGCTGTCGTCTCGGAGTGACCCGAGGGTCATAGTCCATAGGGGTGCCGACGCAAGCCCCCAGTACCGGAGTACGTAGGCTAGTCACAAAGACACCTTAGCCGAGACAGTGTCCCGGAGGAGTCACCTATCCCGCGAGTGAGTCCTTATGCCAGAGCACTCGGAGCACGTCAAGGTAGCATCCCAGAGTAGCCGTCTACCCAACTAGCCAAGGTAGCATCCCGGAAGAGCTGTTTACCTAGCAGAAGGGGAGTTGAAAAGCTTTCTGACGAAAATAATGTCTTAGAGAGTGAGTCTATCCCTGGGTTAGTCCTTGTGCTGGAGCACTTGGAGCGCATCGAGATAGCATCTCGGAGGAGTCGTCTACCTGATGGGCCGAGGTAGCATCACAGAGGAGTTGTCTACTTGGCAGAAGGGGAGTTAAAAAGCTTTATGGAGGAGATAGTGTTCCAGAGGAGTCGCCTATCCCTGCGGGTGAGTCCTTATGCCGGAACACTCGAAGCGCGTCGAGGTAGCATCAAGGAAGAGCCGTTTACCTGGCAGAAATGGAATTGAAAAGCTCCTTGGCAGAGATAGTGTCCCGGAGGAGTTGCCTATCCTCGCGGGATGCTGCACACTCCGGAGAGTGGGTCGAAGCATGTTCCACGTCCATGGCACGATGTGGTGAATGAGTGTGGTGCTCGAGGGGCATGTAACAATGTTTTTGGCGCATGGGCGCGATGAAGTGCATATGGTGCCGAGGGCACAACATTGTGACAGAGAGCCTGGGGGCACTGCTGTATCAACGACACGACAGTGAGGTGCTGAGGGCACAGTAGTGTGACAGAGAGCCAGAGAGCACAGCTATATCAGCAGCGCGACGAAGTGTGAGAGATGTCGGGGGCATGGTAGTGCGACAGAGAGCCAGGGGCGCAGCTGTATCAGTGGCGCGGTGCATGGGCGCGACATAATGTGTGTGGTGACGGGGCATGGGTGCCGGCGAAGGCGAGGCCCGAGTGACGGGAGACAGGGTCGCGGAGACAGCGCTCGGGCGACAAGCAGCTCCAGCGCCGCCAGTCAACACCACCAAATCAACATTCATAGATTTTTTAGATCTCCCGCATTCTTTTGGTGAATACACATCAATCCATTAAAGAACCCAAGAAGTTACCCCCAAAGAGATCAAGAAGACGAACACCCATGAAGCCCCTTGAAATGTGGTCGAAGATGGCATTGACGGAAGAAAGAGGCTTGGTCATGTAAGGCAAAAGCAGCACAACAACACTACAATTTGTGAAGTGAGAGAGCCTTTTTTCCGTGAGAGAGAAAGAAAGGTAAGTCTCAAACCAAACCTTTTTAATTGACCTGAGTGACGTGGCTGCTTGTAGCGCGTAGGATTAAATTAGACGGTAGGAAAGGGGATCCTCTGCTATAAATAATAGATCAGTTTCCTGACAACAGAGAGTGCTCTTATTTTGGCCTAAACACTGAAGTTTAAATTTTCCACCCTTGTTATATTCTATCTATCATGCAAAAGCAATTGTAGCTTAAGTAATGTCGAGCTGGCCCTAAGTTGAGATTATTTGTCACCACACTAATTATCGGAAAGAGAGATTTTGAAAAAGGTTTATGGGATTAGGCAGTGTTTGGGCGATGAGGCAGCATCTCACTCAGGCACAACAACAAACAAACAATGGGTTCCTTTATGCAGAGTTTTTTTTATTATTATTAAAAGGAAAAATATATGATATGTAAAAGTAATTACAAGTCGTCCCGACTAGATCATCTATTTTACAGACATAAAAGACATTACACCTTAACAACTAACCTATATACCCGATACAAATTACAATTAGTCTGAAGTAGAGCATATCCTACACTTCAACCTAACTTTTCCCGAAGCATATGGTTACAATTTAACATCAACTACAGCAAAATACCTAAAAATACAACACATACAAACTAGATAAGACCAAAATAAAAAAAAACCAAACAAAAGTAAACAACAACACACTATGTACTGCCTGCCACCCACGGGTAGACCTGACAGCTGTCCTATGGGTGCAGCTCGCCTCGAACCTCGTGCACCCTCGCCGGCGCCGAATTCCCCACCTTCTCAAAATCCACCATTCCGCGGTCGAGCCCCGGTATACCCCAAACTGCCGAACTAACCTGCCTCACCGGAATCTCCATCAATACGGTAACCTAATCATCTGTCGATCCCCGACCACCTATCGCACTTCCCGAGCCCCGACACCTACCGCAACCTCCGCCGTTGCAACATTGGCCAAGCAACCTAAATCAACCAACTACAAGCGCAAACCATTCTAGGGCAAAGGGGGAAGGGTGATTAACTAGGGGAAGGGGGAAAATAAGTCCTAGAAGAGAAATCCTAGCCTAGACTCACCAATCAAGGAAGCTCGAACCCTACAATCTTGACGGAGGAAGAACTGAAGAAACCCTCAACCAAAACCCAACACCTTGACTCCGAAATGAGGACAACCCACCAGCAGAAACCGCTCTCACCGATTGGCCACCACAACCCAAACGTGGAGTCACCGATGCGGGTGCCCCAGATAGCAAAACTGAACTTCACACAAACTGATCACCAGCGTCGGCGAATAGAGAGGATCACGTCTGATCGATGGCGATTCGTCGCAACCCGACGGCCGTCCAACTTGCCATATCCTCCCAGATGCCAATTGAAAACCCTAACTAAAACACAACCTAATCTATCAAGATGGAATAAGAGTACATAGTCCTAGGCCGGAAATCGGCCGCTGCCCCACGCGGGCCATCGCACGGTGGGGTGGCCGCGGTGGCTTTCTGTAGAAGGTTGTTTAGAGAGAAGTGAGCGAGATGTTTTTAGAGAGAGAGTTGGATCATGAATGTGTGGAAGCGCATCCCCTTTATGCAGAGTTGAATGACGATTGTGAAGTGAGAATTAATGCGGTGCTCAACTCAAGATCCACATAGGAAACAATAAAAGCGTGCTCTTGTTTGTGTATGACGACCAAGATGATTAAATGACCCAATTCTGCATGCAATTTGATCCTGGAGATTATTCTTTAGTATTGGGTCTCTTCCACAGGAATGCATACATGTGGGTTTTTTGTTTGCACAAGTTTATCTGCCTCATTGCAAATGCAGGAGGGACAGTGGCGATAAAAAAGGCCCGAGACTGGCATTTATTTTCCGTTGAGGATGCTCTAATGTTCTCCGATGCAAGTAGCAAACAAAAAAAGTGCCACCTGAAACCGATAGTGTCATGCGCCTATTATTCGGTCGCTTAGGTACTTCCCCGAGTCCCTTCAACAACTTGCTCCTGCATTTACCTGGTCGAGTCCTGGTAATACTTCTGGTTTCGTACACAGTGCAACAATATGAACACTCCATCAGAGGTGAAGGAATAATTCAGGCTTGTTTTGGCATCCAAGAAGTTGCAACATGAGATATACCGTTCCAGCTATTTTGGGTGTCAAAGAAGTTGCAGCACACGAGAAATACAGGTCTTCCACGGTTGATATGGAGCATGCTGAAGGATTGGATGAAACCTATTAGGACTAGGATGAATAGAGAGAAATCCAAATACCACTACATTTTTCCAAGTATGCTCAGAGGAACAGATGGAATAATGAGCGATCCTAATCCCGTCCTGGAGAACTTGAAGTCGGAGGGTTTTGATCTGGCTTTCGCTGGGCAGCGAGTTGCTTGAATACGATGCTCAACTGAAAGTGTATCAACTGGTGGAGTTCTACATTAAGTTCCTTGAAACACGAGCATATGAAACATGTCCAAGCTCAGTGATTGCCGTGGAGAACAACGTTAGCTTGTTGTTCAAATAAAGTTTAGACGGCTGGTGGTGAGGCCTTGTCAGGCAGCGGCAATAATTTTCTCGGGTTGGTAATTCAGTGGATGGTATCAAAAGGGCCATGAAGGGGGCTGACTTTTGTGTGCTTCCGGTGGTTAGATGAATAGGAGACAAGGCACACCACACACACAAGCCGTGTGATATCTTCTCATAACTGGTTACCAGAGGCACTGGACTATGTTACACCCAATTCTAGCTCATTTTCCACCTTTCCATATGCTTTTTTCCGAAAACTTATTTGATCCAAGATAACATCCCCCTGAGAGATAATGGGCAACTGAGTATTATTCTTTCAGTTTAAGACTTGAAGCGCATTAAAGAACAAAGAATTGTGTATCTTCTGATGCAGAATATGGTCATAGTACTAAGGAAAGAATTCCAAAACTTATTGAACATCAGCCGATGGCCTATTTCCAAGATTTAGTCAATGTCAAAATTTGAACTTCTCTCTTTTGCTTCTGAATTTACAACATCGAGGCACTATTTTTTAGATTGAAGAACAAAATGAAAGAAAACAAGAAAAGGGCATGCTACAAAATGAACTAAAATTACATGTTAGGAGCAGACCTCCTAATCTAAGAAAAACCAAAACTAACCTTTTAGAATTAGTTTAGCAAAGAAGCTGGCTGGAGAAGCAAATGAGCTCGAATCACCTCCATTTCTCCTGTAGTTCCTTCCTCTCAGACAACACCCATGTTACAATGATTGCCACAACTAGTGCAACAATTGTAATGAGAAGTAGAGCATAACTGAAATCTTCTGTAAGTGAATCATAGGTCCTTGAAGGGGCAAGCCGAGTAAAGAACAGATCTACTCCGTACGCAAAGACAAGGGTGGTTGACTCCAGCTTCGCTGGCACTGTCTCTATGCCTCTAAGATTTTCCACTTTTAGGGCATGAGTTGCATACGACTGTGTAAGCGTAAAGCATAGTCCTAGTTAGTATTCTGTATGCAAACAGTATGGATTGCACAAAGCATGAATAAATAGGACAAGTGATAAAGTTAATTACAGTCAACACTAAAAGTCAAAGATGTTTGACATATAGATCAGTGCTACCACCGCTATATCAAAAATTTTGCAGCTTATACCTCCTATTTTTTACGAGACATGTTTCCACATTTTGAACCCATGACCAACCACGTCACGTATTATGCTATTGTTCGAAAAAGTGAGCAATTGAAAATGCATAAAGCCATAAAATTGAAGCCCAAATTGTCAATACCGATAGTAATGACAGGATATATATATATATATATATATATATATATATATATATATATATATAAGGAGCTGATCCATTGCTAGCGCTAGCAACTTAACCCAAGTTGCTAGCACGATCTAGTCGACCACGCACGAGAATAAACTGCCAGATCGCGCGCCACAACAGTAATTTTTTTCACCGTCCGCAACATAATGTAGCGGACGGTAAATTATCGTCTGCTACATTATGTTGCGGACGGCCAAATCGCGTTAGCAATGGATCAGCTCCCTCTATATATATATAGGGAGCTGATCCATTGCTCGCGCTAGCAAATGGAGTTAAGTTGCAAGCGCGATCTGGCCGTCCACGCGCGATCTGTGGACGGCCCAGATCTTTTTTTTTTTTGCACTTTTTTTAAGTCCGTCCGCTACATAATGTAGCGGACGGTTTGTTGACAAAAATACCCCTAACCCAGCATGCAAAGGAACAAAAAATTGCACTGAAATAGAGTTGTCCGCTACATTATGTAGCGGACCACTATGATTTTGCCTTTTTTTCCATTTCTTTCTATCTTGTCGTTCCTGTGTCCACATAAACAGATCTGCACAGTGTGAGTCGATGCTGCCTCTTCTTCTCCTTTCTACTCTTCCATGGCTTTAGCTTATCAATTCTCTGTATTGTAAGTTTCAATGAATTGCAACACTTAAAGTTTCAGTCCATTGCAAAACTCAAGACACCAAACACCATTTCACAACCACCACAAATGAAACCCATTTGGTAGAGAACTCCTCAACTCCAATCACCCAAATTCCAGTGCCTTCGCTGTTTTTGAGGTACCCAGAAAATATAATAACTTCGGCCACGGTGGAACCACCGAAACTACGGCTGCAACAGCGACACCGAGGCTACGGCTGCGAACCTTGTCACACTCTCTCTCTAAAGGTGCTTATGACGATGGATTTGGGGATTGGGGAGGCGAAGGCAGAGGAAGTTGTTCAGAGAGAGAGATGAACAAGAGAAGAGAATGGGGTTTTTTTCCTAAAGAGAGAGAAAGTGAGAATGGACGTGGAATTGGCAGATTGTGTGGATCTGTTCTGAAATATCGTCCGCGACATTATGTAGCGGACGATATTTCAGAAGATGTGACTTGAAGATTGAGGGGTATTTATGTCAACAAACCGTCTGCTACATTATGTAGCGGACGGACTTAAAAAGTGCAAAAAAAAGATCTGGGCCGTCCACAGATCGCGCGTGGACGGCCAGATCGCGCTTGCAACTTAACTCCATTTGCTAGCGCAAGCAATGGATCAGCTCCCATATATATATATATATATATATGGCATGTTATAGAATTATTGGACCGATTCAGATTTCCTAAGCTCTGTGGGAGACACTTCTTAGAGAAGCTTTTTCCCTGTTTCCCAACCCACAAACCTTTTCATTTGCGGGTTAGGTTGGCCTAGGGTTGATTGTTCCATCTGCTTCTTTTCTACTGAGCTGCTTCCGTCATGTAGCTTGTTTAGTCAAATTTCCATTATGCAGGTTTTACTCCATAGCATGATTGCAGCATAGGACATCATGGCTTCAAAAGGGGAAAAAATTGAGATTTTTGTGGAGAAACAATTGAGCCCTGAAACAACGAGCTTCGGAATTCGACTCAGTTTGCTATTGTCGAACTCGAGGAGCATACATGCTAGAGGGTGAAGATCGAGAGGGTTTGCCCAGAGTTTGCCTACTAGCGAAGGAGCAAGGACTTGGGGTCTGAAGACCATGTAATGTACTTGGTGCTAATTAAAATTCAGATTCTAGTGGGGTCTCGAGCATCGCCGTTCCATCTGGGGACATAAAGGTGTTAATCATTTGGTTTTGGATGCGTGCGCCAATAGTTAAAAAAATAAATAAAATTCCAGCTACAATATCCATCTTCCTTTTCCTTATATCAGTATCTGCCGCTTGATATATTAAATGTGGAAGCAGAACTGTAACCACCAACCTCATTAATCACACAATTAAAGTCATGAAGGATATGGAAGAGTTCTGCCATTTCATCTTAAGTAAATCGCAGATGTAGTATAGGAAAAATTTTCATTGGTAGGAAGGTTCATCTTGTGGATGGGCCACAACTTGGTGTTAATCAACACCTACTGACAAACATTTATAGCGAAAAGGTTCTGTGTTGCATAGTTGCCAAAACTCATCATCATGATCTAAGCATTTGTCCAAAACTAGTTGCCTAAACCTGCCAACCCCCCCCCACACACACACACAAACACACACACCAAGGAGCAAAGGTGACTTGAAAAATTTCTTAGCGGGAAGTCCCCTTTGAGTTCCCTCTTGGCTTTGCTCCCCCAAAATGTAAACTGTGGCAACCCAATTTGCTTTGTCAAATCACCGCCGACTTTGGTCTTCTCAGCAGCAAAACATTTAATGGCAAGATAATAGAACTCAAGTAAGATCTGGAATTCAGAAATACTCTTCATCTTTCATCACTTTCTACTCTTTCTTTGTTCTTCACCAAACCATAACCAGATTCACCTGAAATAACATCTCCTCTGGGAAATCGCGGTTGACCAATCTCCTTCTTTCCCAATCCGTTAATGGATCATCATCTTCCACCAGACTCACCCACCAGCCCTCCATGCCCATTACACCAACCTGAACAACCCATTTTACTCCCAAATTTACCCGATAACATACCTACACGCAGAGGTGGAGCAGTAAAGGTGAATGAGGACCTTGTACTTGCAGCTAGGGTCCAAAAAGAGAATGTCCAACTGGGCGCTTTCTGTGATATTTATAAGTTTTATGAATCACGGTTGCATCGTTTAGCCAGGCAACATTAAAGGTTGAATGGATATGTTCGAGTTGAGAAATTACTGAATCTGTTTATTTTCTCCTTTGAATTCGCATATGAAGCAAAGGGGCTTTGTTACTACAGCAAACTTGGCGGAGCATGTAATTTACTAGACAATTTGTTTCTCTATGATGATAGTTATTGGATTCGTGTTCAAATCGTTCTGAGTGATTGTTATTCTCTTAGACTGGTGAGCAGGTGGGTAATGTTTTGGATCAAACCATCAGGATTGACTGGTCGGAAATGAGTGAACTTTACAGATTACTTTCTTATACTGATACGGTCTCCGCTGGAGGATCCTTTGTTGAATGGTGTGTTTTTGGTCCTACTTGATCAAAAAACCATTTGGTTGAAATGTTCTTTCGAAAAAAAATTCCATTTTTGCTATAGTTGTGGATGCTGTGGCCATTCCGCTAATACATGCTGGAAGACTAAAGAGTCCATTCGAGATGCTTTTGCGCAGCAAATCCTTGGTATTCATAACAGGACCCCAAATCCCCGCATGTTCGAAATGGGCAGCCACTTCATGGTGACTTCTTGAGAGCCTTGCAGAACACAGATTTCAATGGTGTTTCGCATATATGTAAGGTGGATACTCCAATGGGGCCTGAACTACAACATGTTTTCACAGATTTTTAACATGCTCTGTCTATTGCGTCATCAGAAGGTTCAGACTATATGTCAGTGGACTCATGGGGAGATGAACATTCGCCGAATGAAGCAGATCACCCCATGGAGATGGAAGAGTCAGAAAGTAATATTACGTCCTTGGAATCATCACAATACTTCTTCACAATCTATGTTCGGTACCTTTTTGACTCGCCAGAATTTGGTAGCTCGGCAACTGACTCTGAAATCATGTCGGCGGCGAGTGGAGCAGTTGACCTGCGCAATGAACAACTGGTGCCTGACATATCCAAGACTCATTATTCGGAGAATGCCACGTTGCCATCAGTGTTGCGCCAGGGATTTGACACGTGCAGTATACGGAGTTGGACAGCAGTTTGGGAGGGCTCAACCAAGCAGTACCGTGGCACCACTGGAACTGGGTTTTCTTAACCTATTAGCTAAACTAAAACACAGTTGGACCAATTCAAATAAAACTCCTCTTGACCACCTTACATCTCTTATTGTACGGCCCACGACTCCTCCACAACCTGGTCCACTCCATTCTGCTCCCCCTATTCTAAACACGGATATTTCTTCTGGGCCCATATCAAACCAACCACCCAAATCCATCTATTTGTCCCATGGCCCTATCACCACCCCTATACAACCGTCTGCATATGGGGTGCTGGTACCACCTCCAACCAACCAGAAATCCCTCTCTTCCTTGATGACCCTTTTCTTCCCTACTCGGCTGGCGAGTTTTTTGGTCATTCCAACCCACCACAACACCAATGCAAGCTTCCACTTCAAACCCTACCACAGCAGCACACACTCCTGTACATGTCCACATCATGTTACCTGATGCAAGTGATGATTGTCCTCACCGCCCTGGGAAAGATAGGGCAAGTGGCTTTCCGCAAATTTATCAGAGCAGCTGCCATTGGATGGATTTCAGCCGAAGCTTATGGCTGACGCAATAGGGACTGGCAGAATTAAGCACAGGGGACACCTCGATACCGGTGACACAATGGACTAGCTGTGGGCGTGAAGCATCATGGGACACCTTTTATCTTCACCAGTTGGCTGTAGGTTTTCTGCTCCTTCATTTGAAGAAGACTGTCCTGAGACTATTGTGGAAACACAGGTGGCAAACTCTCATGTAGACACTCCACGTGACCCCTCCCGAACCTATGTACTCTATGGGCGGCGAATTTATTGAACTAATTGACAGGCGAAGCAATGAGGAAGGAACTACCTTGGGGCAACCTCAACGATCTCTTGATGCCACTGCTATGGAAATTAAGGAATCTTTCTCCTCACCTAAGAGGGAAAGGGATTTGTCTATGGATATTGGCTGGGGTGCTAAAAAGCTTAAAATTGATAGATGCCGCTGACTCCTCTCCAGTGAACACGGTGACAGGTTCTGCTTTAACACCCTTGTTTATTATTGGTTTCTTTGGTATCCTAATTTCTGGCAGTGCCTACTTCATGTTATATCCATATGCTTTCTAAGCACTGCTATATGCTTCTTATTCACGCACGGCCTTCTATTACTTTTCGGACTTTGCGCAACACTACGAAACGGAAAAGGTTTGGTTCGTACTAGACTATCGAGAATCACAGGCTAATAGTATTCCACTCTACCTCGCTCCCAAAAGATTGAAACTAAATTATCACGCACCACAATCTACTCTGACTCCTTATCAAAGAAAATGCAAATGGTCGGAACAGTTACCTAGATCACTCAAACCCTGGTTCGAGGTCGAGCCCTCGTTTCAAAATTTGGATAATCTTAGGGTTTTGGGTGTTGTCCCTCTACAACCCCTTCACCCCCAAATGAACATGCTTTGCTGGAAGTGTCGAGGGATGGTCAGCCTGCACAGTTAAAGCAGCAGATCATCTGATCCGTTCTCACTGTCCTTCAATTATCTTCTTTCAAGAAACACATAGCCCTTCTGATCACATGTTTTTCAAATTTAGATCACGAGGATTTTCTGATTTTTTTGGGGAGGGTTTATAAGAGTAGTTACATGGGGGTCTTTGGGTTGGCTGGCTACCACATCTTGAAGGCACACCTCTTTTTAGTTCGAATCATGTTCTTCTCATCCGATTTATAGATGTGGGGAATTAGCAGTTTAGAGCTGGGTTTATCTATGGTCACCCAGAGTCCAAAGAGGAAAAACGTAGGAAGAGTTTTATCTGACATTTCTGGATCTCTCGTTATCGGGAGATTTCAATCAAGTTCTCACTCCCGAGGAAAAAACAGGTCGACACAAATTGGAGTACCCTAACTATCTAATAACATTTTTAGTCAGGATCTAGGTCCAGCAGAGGTTAGTTGGTGTGGGCCCGTTTTTACTTGGTCAAATGGCCGGAATGAAGATGACTGTACATTTGAGAAGATTGATCGGGCCTACTTAAACATTGATTGGTTTTTGCAATACCCTAAAGCTAGGTTAACAAATATCGGTCTTCATCACTCGGACCATGGCCCCCTTCTATTGGATGTTTCCCCTCAAATTCAACATAAAAGTAGAGCCCAAAAATTTGAAGCATCCGGAAGCTTTAGCTCTAGTAAGGGAGGCTTGGGATTCAGAGATCACAGGTTCGCCTCCTCTCCCCGTATCGCTACTTCAGGTCGCCGAATGATGGCACGTCTACGCTTATGGAATAGAACTCGGTTTGATAATCTACATGTCCAGATATCTTCTGTAAATAAAAGTCCATACCTCTTTTTTTCCGGCAATCAAAAAAAGTTCACCTCTCTTCTAAACCACAGCAGCATATCTGAGTTTCATATTAAAAATAGTTTTTGTGCACCATATTTGCTGCTAAATTACTCAAGCGTCACAAAAAGGCTTGAATTGTCCAATTACTTACAGGCCCTTAATCGCACATGCAGAGACAAAAGTACAGGTGCAGATGAGAGGGGCAGAAACATACTAAAGCATGATATCATTAAGGAGGCATCACTATTCCTAAAAGGAGAGGTGAAGGAAAATTCATTCCATCTCTTCTCGGAGACACTGATATTCTAGGTACACAAACCTTTCAATAAATCATCTGGTTCACCCTTCATACTATTTCAATTGTCAATATTATGATGTAGCCTACCATAGATCTTACTGTTTTTTTCTGTTAATTTTTTCTAAGTACTAAATACTGATAGTAAACTGGTAAAACACTTGAAAAAAATCAAAAACCGCACTATCCTTTGCAGTTTCTGGTCAACAAGACATACAGTAACAACTTTTTACAGGACTCGATCCTTTTATCAACAGAAAAAGACACATAACTAGCTAGGATTTTGGAATTTCAATTTAAATCACAGATTTTTCAGAAAATCTAAATCCTGATAAAGCCGTAACTTTTACAGCTTGGACATGCAAAACGACCGGGACATCGTAATGCAGGACTCATCCTGAGATGAACTCTACCCAACCCATCTAGATTCCTCTAAGTTTTTCACATGCAAAGAAGTCAAATAGTAAGACCAATTCGTAGAACTTAAAGATTCCATAAAAAAAAAAAAATAGGAGGCACGTCCTTTAGGTCCTCTTCGAGAAAGAAGTGGTAATCAATGATTGGCGATACTACTATCAAAGGTAAATATTCCCCCCATCCCTATATGAGTGATCACCTTTTTCGTTTAGGGATGTAGCAATGCAAGTGATTTCCTTCCAATTTAAGCTACAAACCTTATATGAATACCATATTTACCCTAGTCCTGGTGATTGGACCAACTCTTTTCTCTCTTCTGGCAAAAACCCCAATAGACCTCCCTACATACCTACTCGACCACCTCTCTCTCTCATCTTCAAACCCACAATCGCCATCTCCTTTCAATCATCACCACCTCCGACACCAACCTAGCCGCCTCCCCCTCTCCAACCAGCATCACGCGTCTCTTCAATTATCACTAACCCTGATCAATCTGCAGGAGATTTGAGGGTAGAAACCAAAGCAAACCCATCCAGTATCCGGCAGATCAATGACATCTCCATTCATAAAATCTGGGTTACCAAAAACACTTCTGATTTTAAGGTGTTTGACTAGGCGTAAAGGCACTCAACTAGGCTTTAATGCCTGACTGGCGTCTCTGGTTGTTGACTAGACAGTCTGAGCGGACCACTAGGCGAGCGACTAAGCATGTAATGGCCCCTAACTTAGAGCTTTTTCCATGAAGGCATTTACTTCCTTTTGTTATTGGAGATTGACGGAGGTGTGCCTTGGCGATCAGTGAGTATATCTTTGGCAAGAACTCAAAACAGACATTAACTGTTGACTAGACCGCTAAAATCCCTTTGCTTTTGCCCCGAATTAACGATGGTTGTATCTCGATTTTGTGGTCAGTTAGGACCAGCAAGGATTTGTTTGGTATTCATGGAAGTGGTTGACGCCTTGATGGATTATACATGTATGTGTACATCTGGACACAGGGACAGGGACCAGAAATGTTTTACAGGGAGAGTGAAAGACATAGAAGCTAAGTGCTGAAAGTTCAAAACCTTTGACCAGCAATGTTTGTGCAAAGTCAAATCCACCACTCATTGAGCAACAGAGGGAGTAATAACTAACAAAGAACAGAATTTTGATTCTCAGCATGATATTTGGCCTTAGGAGGGGATTTCAAAAGTTAACTTCTGACCCTCTGTATGACTAGAGGAACGTTTTCTAAAATTACTTCCTGCTTTTAAAGAGGAGATTAAAGTTCCCAGCTCCCTCATTTGAGTAACACCTTAAATGTGTCATCTCCGATATCCTTCCTGCCACGGTTTTCACTATTTTTACTGATAAATCAGACTATCCACCAACCCCATCATGCTCCCTCAATTGATAACACCTTAGATGTGTCACTAGCCATAACATCACACAGAGACTACCCACTATCCCCATCCTGCTGCTATTGTCAGCAGCTACCATGACTATTGCCACAAAATTAATGTCTAAATTACCAACCATGCAGAATCACTCCCACTACCACATTGAGCTGGCACCAACATGCCACTAGCACAACTATCAAGACACTAAGTGTTGCCACACCATGCCGTTTGTCACTACTGTCGCGTCATCATCAACACTGCAATCATCATCAACAACCTTTCACCACTATGCCCACTCAACAGAACCACATGTTATTGCCCTTGTCACCATAAGACATGATGTTAAGACATCATATATCATAATTACAACCATGTACTTGTCAAAAAGAAAGAGCATATTGCCATGCTTATTCACGTCATGAAACCCTAAAAGGTACATACTTATCGGATTAATGTTGATAAGGAGGTTGTAGAGTTTATTCTCATAATTAAGGATTTGTGATTGTAAGATTATAGAAAATAAATCAGAGCACGAGAAATATGCCAAGTGTAAGCAGCAACATCAAAAAGCATAAAGACAAGGGATGGGGAAATTTACCTGTGGAATGATTGGTATGGCATCAGTAAGGGGTATAATTCCTTCCTCTTTCTCAGCTTGTGTGGGGTTCAGTGAACGCCGAGGATCTAAAAAGCGCTTATCAAGTGCCAAAACCTATACCATTGTAATACCCAATCAGAGTGTGAGTTCTCTAATCGGCTAACATGGATATTTGACAAGTGAAACAAGATGCCAATTCAAATTAGCACTCTCGTGCACAAAGAAAATCAGTGAGGCACCGTGAAAAAGCAATAAAACATGAAAAATAGGAAAGAAATGAAAGCTCAGTGAGGACTCAGATTCTTGGATTTGTTTAGTGCATAATGCTAACCTGATCACCAATAGTGCCAACAAGGAGCTGCCTGGAAGTTATTCCTTTGGCAGTTGAGGTCACTGCAATTGTTTTCACGGAATGGGTGAAGAAGTAAGACTGTGATTTTGTGATGACTTCAGGACGAGAGTAAGAAGAAACCGGTGAAGTAAGATTGTGCTTTCCAAGAACAAGCTTCCAAATGTCTTTGTTATCCTTCAGAGGGAATCAATTTATCATTACAAATTAGACAAAGTTTAGAAACATGAAAAGGATCAGCAGAAAGATTGAGTTCAAAAAATTATACCGCCCGAGATTGATCATAGATCTCAATGACAGACATCTCATATCTATGTGCTCTTAAGTTGAAGTAGTGGTAGACAACCCAGTTCTCACTGAACACCTTCAGAGAGGCGAGAAAACAAAAACACTCAAAATGGATCAGTTCATTGATGACCAAGGAACTCGACTTTTTAAGGAAATACTTACTGCATGGACAGGACCCTGTGAACCATGATGAGTCATGCGGTGCAGTATACGCCCAGTTACAGTGTCAACCAGATAAACAACCAGCCATGACTCGTCTGGGGTGACCGATCCAATCTCACCTGTGGCTTTAGGTGCACCAGTAACCACAAACAGCAGATTTTTTGATATGTACTTATACATGACGTCTTGATCTGTAATAGCCTTCGCCTGAGTATGAACAACCTGGAGAGAACATAACTAGCTTAATTAATGAAAGTAGATGACTTCTGTGTGGGGACCATGGGAAAATAAATGTGTAAAAGCCTCTCTTAGAAGTCATATAGTGCAAGGATCCTTCACTTCTGTAATAATGAAGTTTAGCTTCCCTGACACTTCAAAAAGTTACTCCACAAATCTGCCCATGAAGTATTTAGCACCATCGCATCAGTTAATAGAATCATAACTATATCAGAAAACCAGCCTAGAAACCCGCATGGAACTACATGTGATAAATTTTCGATTTTTGCAGCATTATACTCGTACACACACCTGGATAAATGTCATTAGTCAAAGCTAACTACAGGAACAAATACTGCCAGAATTTTATGATTATGAATGAAAATAATGAGAAGACAAGATAGATTGAGAAGTGAAAATATAATAAAGAGTATTACATTCAACTAGGTAGACAAATTGCAAATCTAAGTCATGAAGAAGATTTAAAAAAGAAAAATGGCTCAAAAAAGTTCGACAAACTCAAATATACATCCTATCCTAAGTATTAAAGGACGAACACATTTCTATAGAAAGGGATCAGAAAAGTACCTCGTTCAGTTTTCTTGTCACAGTTGCGATGATCTTTTCTGACTCTGCAGGGAACACAATTGACCATAAATCCCTGGTGTCAAAATAGTATTCATCCGGTGCCTCATGATTGCAAGTGTTTTTCACTGCATGCCCCCTCAAGATGCCATTATTAGCTTCAACAGAATACCAATATATGTTCTGAAACTCGCGTTGGAAGATACCAACAGCCTCGGGAGTTTGGGGATACAAGTGGGCACGTCTATCAGCATCTAGAATTAGATGGAGACGCTGTTCCGTCGAATCAGTAAATGGCAAGGGAATAACTTGGGCAATGGAATGAAGAGGTCCCAAAGACTTGAGCTCCTTCCCAGTGTACGTGTCAACAATAGAGAAGACACCAGGGGCACCTAAACTAGGTCCGCATCTGCCAACTACAAGAACCAATGGATTCTCATCCAGTGCATGATGATGTGGGACCTGCCAGTAATGTAGCTTCAGCCCAGTGGGACATTCACATGCATCTGATTTACGAAGTGACTGCAATAAACGAGACCAGACAATTCGTCCATCCCCCGTGTGCAATGCAAAAACTTTTCCTGCCCGAGTAAGTACTATAAGAAGCTTGCGAAACCCATTGTGGTCTCGGCTCATCTTGCTTTTTCCAGAGCTTTGTAACCTCATTCTCTGTATTGCTGCTAAATCATCAGCAGTTGCAAGCATCAAAGTTCCTTTAAGCTTCAGCATGTGACCCTTCCAACAACATAGCAACGTATCAACAAAAAAATAGCAACTATGAAGCGATACAGTAGAAATGATATTATCTTATCTCTCCTACTGCCATGGACAGAAACCTGTTTCTTAACAGAAAGGTCAACTTCTCAACCTCTGAAATATACTTTGCATAACAGAAGAAAATGAGATTTGAAGAACACGAACATAACTTACAAGGCAGTCAAAATATAATGCTTTAAGCAGTATTAACAAGCTTCAAAAACAATTCTAGAAACTTCGTACCTTAAGCCATTCAAAAAGGTTGTGTTCCACTTTTGCTACCGATACACCATCCTTCTCTAAAGGCAATTCTGATGTTGTTACATCTATAACTGAAGCGAGCCCATCCTCCCTACTCCAGACAATCTCACCTTGTTGTAGTAATAGCAGCGAGTGATCTTCCATGACAATCAAAGCCCTGAACCCATGAGACCTGTCTGTTCGTATATAGTTGTTGATGAAAATTTTTTGGACAAAACCCCTCTCATATTCGATCTCAACGCTTTCTTTGAGCACATTGCTACTCCAGTCATTACCAGGCTTCACAGTGAGATGAATCTTGCTACCTTCATGCTGAATTAGCGCAAAAGCTTGTTGACCTTCCGAAAAAGGCAGAGCATCACTAACTGCTACTGGATGATCAACTTTATCCACTACTTGCAGCTTGCCTTCGTCTGTGGCTTCAATAAACATTACAACCTTGTCTAACTTTATAGCAAATACCCCTGTAAGCTTTGCAGGTAATAAAACAACAGGCCCAGAAGAATCCTGAACAAGATCTGACACGGGTGTCTCTTCAAAGCTAATTTCTCCATCTCTGATATTTAATGATACCAAAGTGGATCTAGCAGCATTAAGCCCCACAAGTTTGTCAGTTGTAACTAATGATATTTCCCCAGAGAAGCCACCTGGAAATGCTGCACTACTGTGCTTCAGGAGGTCTCCACTCCTAGCATTAATTTGGTATGCTTGAATTTGGAACGAACCAACAAATCCTAGAGCATATATTACATCACTTCCACGAGGATGAATTAGATGCTGAACCTCAATGCTGCAAAACGCCATAGACATAACATATTATTAACCAGAAAGTACGAAGAAGAAAGAACATAATTAACACATTGATTTCTCAATTGCCCAACCCTTCAGTTGCTAATTCCTTCTTCCAAAGAACTTCCCCATCTATGCTTGAAACTGCATGAAGCGACCCACTACCATAAACAAAGATCACGCTGTCCCTGTCAGCTTTCAAATTTTCCTACAAAATATCATTGCAATGAATGTCAATTTCAACGATATTTTGTAAAATGCATAGTGCAAAAATGTTACAGGTCGTTGCAAACAGATATTTGAAAACAGATTGAACTGGGATTACAGGGCAGGTATAAGCAGCCGGTTAGAGGAAAATTTCAAGCTGGGTAGATGAAAGTGGGACAAATGACTCGCAACGTGACCGCAAATATGTGAAGGGGCCTTGAGGTCTTGAATGTGGGCCTGTGGCTCTAGTAATTTCTATTGATAAAACTATAATGGTAACAGAAGAAACAAGGATCTCAGTGAATCTGTGTGAACCGTGGGTTAAGTACAATGCATGAGAGAGAGAGAGAGAGAGAGAGAGAGATAGATTAATGCGAAATAACAATACACAACTACGTTCAGCTGAACTTCGTAGTTAAAAAGGGATTTTTCTCACTCACTGGAACTAATAGTAGTGACTTTGAGGGCTTCAAGCCTGGAAGGAATGACTCCCACACCATCTGCCCATCAGGAAGGTTCCAAGCTCGTAAGATACTTCCCTCAGACGACAGAGTGATGACATCTGCGATGACGCAACAGAATAAATTAATAACCTAATTAACCATTTATGTTGAACCTAAATCAACCCCAAAATAGTTACAATGCTCAAAACCCATGCCACTAGTTTCTTTTTGCTTTGACACGGTACAAACTTGAATGCAAAAAGAATAGCATACTTCAGAAAAACTTATAAATGAGAAATTGCTTAAAACTAGGTTTAAGTTTCTATGAATTTTTTCAAAATCGTCTGAATTCAGTGAGTAGAAAAAGAAGCAACTTAAGGTAAAAATGTGCATATTTCAGATATGCCATTAGCAAGAACCAAATTTGACCAGATTCATAAGAATAGATACAAATGTACATGATCAACATTAGTTCTTTCTCTCCCTCATACAGTCACATAGAGACTAATAGCTTGTTTGCGAGTTTTTTTTAAGAAAGAAAGGGAAGGAAAAGAAAGGAAAGTTACTTTCCACCCTTTTCTCTAGTTTGTGAGTTTTTTTAAGGAGAGAAAAGAAGAAAAAGGGAGGAAAGTTTGGATTTCTTTTGTCTCTAAATCTTTCCTCCCAAAATTAGGAAGAAATAGAGAAAGGAAACTCTCAGAAGTAACATTTTAATAATGCCCACACTACCCCTGAGACAATGAAGACTAAATTTTTAATGACTTTTTGGTTTTAGGGTTTTTTATGGAAGCTTAACTTTATTTACAATCAAATGATTGTTTTAGATGTTAAAGTTGACCTTAGTTGCAGGAAATTCCTAATATGGTGACGTTTCTCTCTCGAAAACTCGCTTTTGCGATCCCAAGTTAGGAGCTCCATGAGATCTCGTCCCAAGGTAATATGAGAACTCGATCTCGTTAGCTCGATAGAGATGCATGGAACAAGTGAGAGAGTACCTGAAAATCAAGCCCTTTTCAACTCAATTCCTTGTTTCTCTCTTCCTTCAAGTCCTTAAAGTCTCCTTGTCTGTTATTGTTGGCTATGTAAACTATACTAAACAAATGATAATACTCTTTACGCATTATTTATTCAAGCCGCTCCCAACCTCAAATGCTTCTTAGTGCTTACGCTCCCCCGCCCCCGTTCCCGCTCCCGCCCCCGCACTCGCTGTGCAACTAAGGAGTTGACTCATAACTGATTATTTTGCTTTTAATGTGACATTAATTAGATTTGAATGTTGGGATGCTTGTGGTGAACTCATGACTATTTTTGTTTTTACATGATGACATTAATCAGGTACGTAAGGCTTATGACATTAGTATGATATGTATTTTGTATAATTTATCGATAACTAGATTGTTTTACCAACAAAATCATGTTTTTTTAGGATCATACATTCATAATCTTTGTTAGAATTATCACAATGTAGTATAAGAGTATACGTAATCAGGAATTTTTTCTTTTCTTTTCTACTGAACTCACAAACAAGAGAAAAGAATCTTAAACTCACAAACAAGAGGAAGGATAATTGTCTTCCCTTCTCTTCCTTTCCTTTCTTTTCTCTCGTCTCAAAACTCGCAAACAGGCTATAAGTATTTCACTGTTCTATACACTAGTCATTTCTCCATATACTACCTCCATACCATTGGCAACTCTCCCTTTGACTTTTTGCAAATTCCAAGATGGAATTAGTACAATATAAACATCTCGATTGAAGTCAAAAGCGATGACAGATTGAGAAAGTAAGTTTGCCAAGTTAAGCTACAGTAAAGACAATGAGTGAAGTCAACATTCACATGGTATTAAAATCTACCTAAGGAATTCTAAAAAAGTCAAACGGGGAAAATCCAATGGAACAGAGGGAGAAGTATAAGCCGTAGGTAGCTTTCCGCGCAAGAATGAAATGCTGAAGAAACCAAAAATCTATACATGGGTCAAGTAATTTCTCATAAAAAGTCTATATTCAACAAACATGGTTAGGCTTACACGAAGTAGCTACATGAAACGAAGAAACTGCGAACAAGTTTGAAGAGGTGCATTACATTTTCCAAGAGCGATATTGATTCGGTCAATTGCATCCTTGGGCCCCAAAACATGCCTCCAAACTACATTTAACAAACAAATCACCACACAAAACATTAATTAACAAGTTAAGCTCAAAAAATCATCCAGTACCACAACCTGACAAAAGCAAAACTAGTACCAAAACGTTACAAAAATATCTCAATGAAACTCACAAATTTCACCGCGGCGGAGATCGAGCGACGCGACCACGTTCTCCTCGGTCGAGACGACAACGCGCTTCCGGCCGGCCTTTTGCGTATGAAACACCGCGTCCTTCACCTTACCGACGTACTGCTGATGCCTACACCGAAAATTCAATCCATTAAACCCTTAAAACAACAGAGAATCAACATAGATGAAAATACTGCGAGAAAAGGCGCGATACCAGTCCATTAGACCGACTTGATCTTCGTAGAGACAGAAGGTAACGACTGAAGAGGATAAGAATAGCAGAAGAAGAAGGAAAACCCTAATCGCCATCATGGCAAGATGACGATTAAGTTTAGCTTTTAGTTTTTCTTTTTAGCTCAGCTTTGAGGGTCGTGTTTATGGAGGAAGGGAGGGACGGATCTGAGAACACAAGGTTTGTCAGAAGTGCACTACTACTGACAAAGAGTTAGTAGGAGAGTTCGCAAAGACATGAGCCGGCTATAAAAATTTTCAATTTTAGGATTTAATGGAAAAGATTTTTGCCCTTTGTCGTTACAAATTCTTAGGGGCAAAAGTTTTCACCATTTTATAGCTACTTTTCCCCAGATTTATTTATTTATGCATAGGAATTGGCAACATCGCGCCCATCCGAACTTGTCTTTGGTTTGTGAATACGCACGTCCTAACTACGCGATATTGTCATTTCCATGCTCTTACAAAACGAACTCCCAGTTATCGGCATTCCTTTTGGTTTTACAGGTTATTCAATATTGTTGTTGTATTTGTCATTGTTTTTCAACTATCGACGTTAAGACTGTACAGAGAGAGTCGATTTTTGGATTTTCAAAGAGGAGGAAAACAAAGATAGAAGATATGCTTTTGATATTTTCTTTAAGCTTAAGCTGCTTCTTTGAATTTATAGTTTGCATCCTCTTGGAGCATGGCCGTTAGAAAGATAGTCTCCCAGAGTTTTCAAAGAAGGAGAAAGCCAAGATAGAAGATATGCTTTTGACATTTTTTTTTTAAGCCGTTGCTGCTGCTTCTTCTTCTTTTTTGGGAAAGTAAATCATGCAACGAAGTTAAAACCCACAAAAGTCCGATTGAAAGGAAAGGAAAGAAAACTACCTAGTAGGTCATAAACAACTGACAATTAAGGGTTTGTTTGAAATCACTTCTAGTTTCTGTTTGAAATCACTTCTACTTTTGATTTTCTGTTTCTAAAAAAATAAAAATCAAAACCAATTTAATTTAATTTTTACTTTTTACAAAAACAAATAAGTGTTTGATTACCCAATTTTTATTTGGAGTTTTTTCTTTTGGATGTTTGATTTTTCAGTTTTTATTTTGAAATTTTTCTTTAGTGGTGATTTGGGATGGCCGTGGTGGGGCTGGGCGGTGGCCGGCGGCAGTGGCTGCCGGCGATCGCCAACGGCTATCGGCGGGCCATGGTGGCCGACGGTGGGCGGTGGTCAGCAGAGGGTGGTGGTGGTCTCAAAATAAAAATCAAAACTCAAAACTTCAAAATGGGAGTTTTAAAAAAAACAGTCATATTTTAAAAACTGATTTTTAAAGCTGAAGAAAACAAAAACTGTGTGCCAAATAATTTTTTTTTCTCCAATTTACAAAACTGGAAAAAAAAACGGAAAACCAAAACCTTTTCAAACACTACCTAAGTTAAAGTTGAGCATAACTTACACTTTAACCTGATTAAAGCAATCTTTTCAAAAATCTACAGGTTTACTGTTATCACCAAAGAACATGGTGGATTTAATGATGTAGAAATAATACTAAGGTTTGACCTCGATGGATCTAGAAAAAAATCACAGTTTTTTTTCCCACAACAATTTGAAACCTAGAGCATACACAAGTTAACTGCCTTACCCAGTCCCATGTGCTAACGGCTCCCGCCCTACTTCTTCTTTCAATCAACCCAAGGGCTTGGTTGCCATCTGGTCAATTATCAAAAACCTTACAGCATCTGCTCACATAGTGACGCGGTCATTTGTCAATTCAACAACTTGTCCGGAAACAGAAGTCATGCGCTTCAACAAAGTGCTCGTTAACAGTCGAGACTACAATCAAACTACAGGAGGTCCACCAATCGAAGTCCCGAAGAGGCCAGGAGGAACTCAACTCATCACCATAGAGAACCTACCACGAACCCAGCTCAAAAAACAATCAAACAATCATCACCACCAAACGCAACAGCCTTGACAGGACCAAAATATCTAAGCTAGATCCCACAGACCACCAAACAACAATGACTCTAATAGACACAGAGCAACTCCAATAACCAGGAGGTAGAAAATGACCAAGTGGGGTAGTAATGGAGGGGATGAACAGCTTATAATGTGCTGACTATCCCCCCCCCCCCCCCCCCCGGGCCCAAAGTTACTTAAATTTATCTGGAACACACATGTCGACAGGAAACATGCATCTAATTCTTGTATAGAATGATATGGTACAAAAGTGCAGCTCTAGTTAGCTAAGTAAGAATATGTAACACGGTGAAATTTCAGAAGTAGCAATACCCAGTAGGGTTTACTCCAGCAATATGTCATGGAATTTGATTGTGTGGGATAGACAATGCTCTAATAACTATTATTCATAATTTAATAGTTTTTAGGATTAATTTCATATTTGCCCCTTTTGTTTGCATTTGGAACCCATTTGGTATCTCATCTATCTTTTGTACTTAATTGGTCATTCAATAAAACTTACATGACTTTTTGAACTTTCCATTCAGTATTACTTTACAAACGTCAACAAAATAGATCATGTGCGTAGCATGTGACTATTAAGCAAAGCAAGATAGGAAATATATGAATTTATTGCAGTCCAATAAGCCCACCAATCTTTCAATTTGCCCAGTGCAATATGCAGATGAGGGAAAACAATGTAAAAACATGGTTGAAAGATTAAGCTTATATCCACACAAACTCACAACCGCCACCGCGATTGAAGAACCACCGTGGCATTCCAGCCACAACCAACATACCCATAATCCTACAGTCAAGGCATCATCCCCATCACCCACCACCATCACCCTTATGTCAACACTACCGAGAAGAAGAAGCAATTGCTTGTATTTAAAAACAAAATATAAAAATAAAACTCAAACCCACCACCATAATTGCGACCGTCGATCTGTGATTTCGATGGTAGCGTCGAAATTAAATCGAAACCCAAATTGAAACAGATATAGGTCTAATTGAATTAGAAGATCTCTAGACAAATACTAATTGAATCATAAGAAACAAATGTAAGATACAGCGACTATGACGGCCGAGTTGCCGAGAAGGTACGATCACTGCAGCGCCGGTGGCGACGAAGTTGCCGAAGCGGGCACGACCACGACGCCAAAGTTGCAGAAAAGGCCTGGGCGGAAGAGCTATCGATCAGCCTTCTGCCTAAAGGTGTTGGTGAGATAGAGGTGAACTATTGGGGAGATATATATATATATATATATATATATATATATATATATATATATATATATATGTGATATATGGTGTATTTGCTAGAATATGTATGTGTGTGTGTGTGTGTGACCCGTGTGTCTGACAATGGTATCTCTGATCTATTCAATAGGCTAATCAATCCCATCAATGGTATGTCTGATCTATATCAATGAGGGATATATTATATATATATATATATATATATATATATATATATATATATATATATATATATGTATGAAAGTAAAATATCAATGGTTTATCTCATTTGTCTGATTTATTCTGTCTGCTCACAATCAATCCCGTGGGTGAGGGATATTTTTGTCAAAACATTGTCTGTAACATTATGTAGGAGACGTACTTAAAACAACGTAAAAAAAATCTGGATCATCCATAGATCGCGTATGGATAATTAGATCCCGCAGGCAACTTAACCCAAATTGCTCATGCCGTCAATATGAATCTCGAGAGTGCATGGTTGATCGCCGCCTTTATATGTGTGTGTGTGTAAAAGCTGAAACTAAGAATGTAATTCAGTCTCTGCTTACTTAGGTACTCTCTTAATTTGTCACGTGTACTTTACAATTTTAACTTTTAAAATTACTTTGAAATTACTCAACTTTTTAATTATGATTTAATTACTTTCTTTTCTCTCTCTAACCTATTCAATTTGATTTGAATTCTCTCACCTCATTCTCTCTCTCTCTCTCTCTCTCTCTCTCTCTCTCTCACACACACACACACACACAATTATGCCAATACCTCATATATCTCTTTTTTTTTTCTAATTTGGTAGACATGCATATTTATTTTTTCTCTACTTTACCCTAAAATTTTGACGATAATATACTTGTACTAGTACCATTTGTACATAACTCAAGCTAATTTGATAATTTTATTCCAAATTAAAAAGGCTCACACTCCAGTTTTGTAAACTAATCCCTACTATCTCCAATGTTTTTGCTTTTTATTTTTTTATTAATGATCTAAATTACTTACATTTTTTTAACAATCTATAAACTAATCACTAAATTTACTCTACTATATATATACAATTTACTTCTTAAATTCGATATTCAAATTAATAATTATCTTTTTCTCCTTCCCTACTTGAATGTGTTCTCTCTCTCTCTCTCTCTCTCTCTCACACACACACAATAGTTACTTATTTTTGGAACGAAAATCTACCCGTTTAAAAAGTTATATTATCACTTTGATGTTACTTCAATTTCAAAGAAGGAAAGTTTCATATTTCCTTAAAGAATAAACGTTTAATAGTGCTTCTTTGTATATTGGTTTAGGAGCAATATTATAATACTCTTATCAAGTAGTTGAGAAATATTATTTGCATTTTCTCATGTAATTTTTACTTTTTCACTAAAAATATATTTTAAAGATAGTTGTTAGTTTTTCAGTGACAAGCATGAGGTATAAATAGACTCTCCATGTGTAGTTTAATACTTTGATAATCGCAATATAATGTTTCTGTGTACAAAGCACGAGATTAAAACTAGTAGTTTATTAGTTTGGGAGACTTTGAATAAGTACTGTTACTGCTAAAAACATGTTTCGCGTACATTGCGGAACCCGAGCCTAGACCGATGACCTGCAAGACAAAAAACGAGTGACCGCCGGGTGGGGTTCCCGGCAGAGAACTCTCTGATACTTAAGTCAAAGCGCAGCTATAGAATAGTAACTCTAAAAAAGCATAAATTGTGTAGTTGTCCCATACCTAGAGGGATAGACCATTTTATATAGCTGTAGGAGAAGACTCCTAGTAGGACTGGGTTTTGGGCCAGATGTGTTAGGATCGCGTTAGGATCCTCAAAGATCACGTCACAATTCCTAATAAGGTAATCATTGATCTCCCAGTTTGACTAGGATTGCCAGGTATTCCCAATTATTTGGAGTTATATTTGAGTTATATCAAGTACCTTTTGGAGGACTTTATGTAATCAATCATATTAGGGTTGTTAAGTCTTACGAATAGATTTTTCTTCATCCGCCTACCTTTGTTATTTTCTTTCTCTGGAAGCTTGAGAGCAAAGCGATTCGAAGCAGTGGGTTTGCTAGAATTCAAATTTCATCTTTAATTACAATAATGTGTTGATTTTCCTATGTAACCTTGCATGTATTAGATGTTTGTACGTTTTTGTAAGTTTTGATTAAGCCCTATAATTTGTCTTGATTTCATGTTAGGTTTTGCATGACTGTGAATCGTGTCACATTTTGTGTGTGTGTAACATGTATAGAATTGCTCAAATAACATAAGGGTTTCTTGCTTTTTACTCGTCAGATTCTTTATCCTTTATTTACTGCGTCAAATTATGGCTTTAGTCCCACGTTCTTGTTCTTATTCTTATTTTTATCCATCTAAAAGTCAACATCGATTAGGAAGTTTTTGTGGTTGATGGTTTCTATTTTATACAGTATCTTTCTAGTTGGAAATGTTATGCCCCTGCAAATTTCTCTTAACGATGATTAGACACACTAATACACGGTTAGGACTGTATTCTGCCACCTTATTCTTTGGTACGATGGTAGCATTTTTGTTTTCTCTTTTACTGTCAATGTGTTGTGGCATAATTCAATATGTTGTGCTCAAAACACCCTATTTTCATTCTTTTCTGGGAGCGTGATTCTGGAACATTAGTCCCTTACTTTGGATTCGTCTCTAAACCTCTCGTTGTCTTTGGATTATAAATATGCTACTAAGGATTGACTTTAGGTTATTCTCTTAGTTTTTTTTTTTTGAGTTAACTACTCGGTTGACTATTGAACTATAACTTAGATTCAACTTTAGTTACTAAAGTTTAATTTGTGTCAAAGTGACCGCCGGACTCGTTAATTTGTCCAATTAAGTCATTCTATTAGGTTCCGTCAAGTCTAACTTCGTTAAGCCGTTTAATTTAGGGGCAAACCGTCACTCTCTTTTTTCTTTTTCCTCCCTCTTCCTCTTTTTATTTTTCTTCTTCTTCTTTCTCCTTTTCTTATTCCATGTCTCTGACTTTCAAACCAAGCACCATCGCCACCGACCGGGCACAGCCACGGCTCCACCTCCAACCACCAAGTTGCAACCATGACCCCAACCCAACACCATCACCAACCAACAAGCACATCCGCCGCCATACCCAGGACCACCTTCGGTCCTTCACCATTACACTCACAACTACCATCCGTACAGTCCACCACTACCACCAAAAAACTAACCCATTAACATACCCCCCACCCCTAGCACCATTGATCTGGAGGGTTCACCACCACCAAAAAAATCAAAATCGATCTGAAAAAAAATAATATCGACGGACTAGATCTGAAAATGAAAACAACACAAACAAAAAAATGGCATTCTTTGCCGCCAATAGAATGTCGCTAACCACCGCACCAGCTCTCTACCACCGCGACTACCACACCATAATCCATCCTAATCCAAAATTAGATGACATCGTGGAGGGCTCAGAGCGAGACCCGCGGTACTTCTCAGTGTGGAACTTTGATCGGTCGATGTTCACGACAACGAAAAGGAATTGAGGCTGTACGGAATTTATACAGTACATGACATGATAGGGGAGTTAAAATGGGTTAATGCTTTGGGTGGGATTTGGGTTAGACTTGAGCATGTGCCAAAAGGTGTTGTGGTTGTGAGGGTGGTCTAGGAGTAACAGTTGGTGGTGGAAGTGTAGTTGGGTTGGGCGTGGTGGTGGTGGGTAAGTGGGCAATGGAGGAAGAAGAAGAATAAAAGAAAAGAAAAGAACAAAAAAAAATAAGTGTTTGTATTTTGACAATTTTACCCCCAATTTAAGGCTTATGTGCCTCGCACATGGGCACTTAACGGATCTTTGCTTAATTGAACCTAACAGAATGATTTAATTGGACAAATTAACAAGTATAATGATCACTTTGACACAAATCAAAGTTCAGTACCTAAAATTGAATTCTCGTTAAATTCAGTACTCAACCGAGTAGTTAACAATTACTAGATTGTTTGTTGCATGAAGTATTGTAGTATTACACTTCATTGCATTTTTTTTTCATACGCCGGCATGCTTGACACTCTTCACAAGAAGATATTACATTTCAACCACTGCACCTTTTCGTATGAAATGGTTCTAGAAACATTGCAACGTTATATTTATTGTGACTTCAATAATTCTACAACTCGTGAGCAAAGTATTTGTTTCTAGGTTTTGGCGTAATTATCCATTTGATACTTCAGACTTGCAAAGTTAAATTTTTTTGAACTATTTGTTTAACTCATTTGAAGTTAGTCATTAAGATGTACAACCTTTTTCTTTTTTAAGGGATTGTTTATGACTATTATAGTAACCTTTGCAGTCACTTAGTGATTTAGTAACTTTTGTAGTCACTTCGTGACCTTTTGAGAGTCCTCTCCGCCTAATTATTATGCTACCGGTATGCGCCTTCTACCTTCGAGTTTAATGTTTGCTTTGGGTCCTTACAACTGCATAGTAATCATTTTCATGAACCTTGACTAGTATTATTTGTTGTATTACAAGTTTGTTGTCACTTACTTGTCATTGCTTATTTTAGTAAGTTCGACTTTGTATTTTTTATTTGTCTATGTTTTGTAACCTTTTGATTCTTCGTAGCTAACTACTGGAGCTCACTCTACCTTTTACCTTGTCCCTTGGGTGAAAGAGGTGAGCAGTTTCTATTGCAAGTTTCGAAAGTTTTGAGAATTTGTTTTGTCTAAATAAAAGAACTATTTAATTTTACCTTGAGAGCTTTATCAGGACGTGAGTAATTTGATTTGGGTAATTTCATTTTGGATGGGACGTGGTGTTTGGTAGATGTACTGAAGATAAACCTAAATTCGTTCTCCTCTTTAACATTGACATCCAGTCCAAATTGGTAGAGATCGATGCAGTCTCTGCCAGCACATCAAACACCGTGTCGCGGAAAAAACCGAGAAATGACAAGCTCAACAATTTTCTCCTCCTAGCAAGAAAGCACTCCCCAAATCGGCGGTCTGCACAATCTCCACATATGTCGTGTCTTTTTTGGTTTACCTGTTACTTAATCAGTTAGACACTCTTAAGATCAAGGGTGTATTTGATAACGCAATTAAGTACTTAAAATTTTTAATAATTTTTAATTATGTGCGTTTGATAATACTAAATCTTGTATCACTTAAAAAAATTTATTCCTGCAAAAAATAGACTAAAATTTTAAGTTATTATGGACTTACTAAATGATGATCACTTAATTCTAAGTGAGGTGGTGAAAAATTATCTAACATATTTTTACATAGAAAAATAATTACCACCACGATACCGCCTCTATTAATTTGCTGGTAACGCCGCCTCCACCACACGACAACCACCACCAAAACAACCATCATTTTCTTTTGCTACCACCATCACAATTATCATGACCTAGCCAATATCAATATCACCACCACCACTATAAGTACATCGTCACCTCCACCATACCGTCGCTGTCATTACCATGTCTATTTTTGTCAAAATTATCTAAATATCTACCACACTATAACCACTGTCATGTCGCCATCTGTCGCTATCATCATAATTACCAACATTACATCTTCACGCACCATTACCGTCACCAATAACACCTTTTCACCGCTGTCGCCACCACCAGTATTACTACACCATCACTACCACTACCACCAACATGATTTTAGCCCCCAAAAAAAGTTATATAGTATATAAACAAATGCAAAATTTTAGTAAAATGGATAAATTTATAAATAAAAAAATTTCATACATCTGTTTTTGGTTTACCAAACATGTTAACTTATTTTCAGTAAAATATCATCGCTTAAAGTTTTTAGTTTTACGAATTCAGCACTTAAATTTCAGTTTTATCAAACAGCCCCAACTCTTGGTGGATGACAAGCTTGACGAGCATAATTATAAACACCGTACTAGAGTAGGTATCGACATTCTCTATGAAATGGTATGCATCGATACTATTTCCATCTAGAATTATTTAGCTTTTGTGTACAGATATAGAACACTATGCATCCATATATGAAAAAATTAAGGAAAAAAGTGTACCATAACTACCCATAGGGAAAAATAGCAATTTACATACTTAATATTCCCAAACATATATAAGTTGACCATAGCAGATTTTGCCATTATAGTTATTCATATTCCGTAAACTAAACTCAAATCATAGGCAGAACATATAAATCGTTAGTATCTTAATTGTAATACCCCAAAAATCCCGATATATTTTTATGGGCTAATTTAACTTTTTAACGATGAATTATTACTATTCTAATTATTATTTCTCTTAGCATCGTTATACTTTTAACGATGATTAGTGTAGTTAACATATTTGGACTATTTTTTGATAGAATAAGTTGGGCTAGAGTTTTAGCGACAAAAAGGGGTTGTAAGTTTTCTTTGCAATTCCAACTAGGGTTTTTCACCCCATATATATATATATATATATATATATATATATATATATATATATATATATATGTATGTATATAAGATATAGTTGAGGGCAGCCACCCTTAGCCGTCAGACTCAACTTAGCGGGAGATAGAAGAGAGCTCGAAAAAGAGATCCTTCGGCAAGGTTTTCGGCGATCAACAACACTTCGGTAAGATTTCTCTTGGTTTTTCTCTCTTAGTTTACAGAATTAAGTAGATTTCGTTATTGTATTGTATATATGGCCACGGTTACATACACTGTTGGATGTGAGAACATGTGAAGGGGGGGAATCGCTGAGTTTGGTAATGGGTTTAGCATTTTTGCCATGAGAGTGCCGGGAAGGGTGAGTGCATCACAGGTGTATGTGTTGGAGCCATGAACGGCCATGGCTGCTTGCATGTTGATGGGGCGTAAGGTGGGTACTGCCGTAATGGATCTAGCCTAGTGTGTGAGTGTGAGTGTTTTCATGTGAAAATAAAATGGGGTCTCCATGAGAAACCACGGCTGCCGCAAACCGATGTTTGCGATGCTGACATGGTTCGGATGGAAGGGCGGCTGCTGCTATTATTTATGTGGATGTGAGAGTTGGACAAGAAGAAGAAGCCACCGCCATAAGGCAGTGGCTGTGTCTTGTTGGAGAATTGAGAAGATGGATTTGGAGAGAAATAAGTCATGAAGTGTAATGTTTGTATACATGTGAGTGGATGGACCGAATTGACTGAAGTATAGGTGAAATGAGTGTATTTGGAGAAAAAGAAGACCCACTGCCATGAGGCAATGGGTATGGGAGTTAGTGGGTGTTGGGGTTGCATATGTATTGTGGTGTGTGTGTCTTAAAAATTGTATATGGGTTAAACATGTGTGTAACCATATTTAAAGTAGGTGGTAAGTGAGAGGGAAAATGAAGAGGTGAGGTGGTTCTGGTTAAAGTGGACGACGGGGTTTTGCATGAGGAAGATGATACTGTAGCAAGAGAGGGAAAAGTTTTGTTTTTCAAATTTAACTCAAAAGTGTCACTAAAGGGGACTATTGTCACACACACACACACATTCTCTCTCTCTCTCTCTCTCTCTCTCTCTCTCTCTCTCTCTCTCTCACACACACACACACTCACATTTACACACCCTTACTTTTAGGCTACTTAGTTCTAAACACACACCAAAAGAAAGAAATGCAATTGTAATGCTTAAAAAAACTTACTGAATATCGAATCGATTCACCGAAATCTTGTCGGCAAAACTTTCCCTCTCTCCCTTTCACGAGTACACACCCCCACCTTCTCTTTTCTCTGTCTCTCTCTCTCTCTCTCTCTCTATCTCTCTTCTTCTTCATCCTTTTTTCCATCTCTGTTTCTCTTGGCAGAAACTCTCAGCCTTTTCTTTTCTTCTTCTGTCCCTTCCTCTCCCCCTGTATTGTAAATGAAGAACCCAATAAAGTGAGTACTAATTGTTCATTCATCCCCTTTAATTCTTTCCATGCTCCCTCTTTAATCAAATTAACAAGGTAAATATTCATATTTTTAAATAATATTTTTTTTCTTCTAATCACTCTAATTAAAGTTAAAAAAAATATTTATTGCTCTTTTAACCCTTCATTAATCACTATTTTGTCTTGCGTTAAAAGTGTCGCTAAAGGTGGTCTTAAGAAAATTGTCGCCCAAGTATTCAATAACCGACTAAAAAAAAACACATCGAAGTTTGAGATATTACATTCTCCCCAACTTATAAGAACTCGTCCTCAAATTTACGCACCTATAGCGTGGAATAACTAAGGGTAAATAGTTCGCATAGCCTCATTTGGTTCCCAGGTAGCCTCTTCAGTAGTGTGATTTCTCCACAGTACTTTCTAACGGTACCACCTTGGTTCTCAGAACTTGCTCTCGTTGGTTTAAAACTTTCACGGGTATCTCCTCATAACTCAAATCCATTTGAATATCCTCGGAATGATGCTATAATATGTGAGTCAGATCATCATATACTTTCTTAACGACGACACGTGGGATACATTATGAACATGTGACAAATCTGGGGGCAATGCCACACAATATGCTACCGGTCTAATTCTCTCAAGAATCTCATAGGATCCAATATATCTAGGGCTGAGCTTGCCCTTTCTCCCGAAATACATAACTCCTTTCCAAGGCCATATTCTCAAAAATACTCGGTCGCCAACTGCAAATTCCAAATCTCGTGTACGCTTTGAGGTATACATACGCTGCCTATCATGTGCCACTTTCATGCATGACCGAATCAATTAACCTTCTCACAGGTTAACTGGACCAATTTTGGGCCAATGAGTCGACGCCCTCTAACCTTATCCCAGCACAATAGAGTTCTGCACTTTCGACCATAGAGAACCTCAAAAGGCGCCATATGTATACTGGCCTAATAGCTGTTGTTATATGCAAACTTGACCAATGGTAGATGGGTATCACAACTACCCTGGAAGTCTATAGTGCAAGCCTTTAACATGTCCTCTAAGGTCTGAATGGTTCGTTCTGACGGGCCTTCTGTTTGTGTATGGAAAGCTGTATTGAACCTCAAGTTAGTTCTCAAAGCCATCTGAAAACTCCCCTAAAACCTCAAGGTAAACCGCGGATCTCTATCGGATACAATCAACATAGCTACTCCATGAGTTCTCACAATCGTATTCATATACAATTGAGCCAAACTGTTACATAGTGTAATTGGCTCGAATAGGCAAGAAGTGTGCCAATTTAATGAGCCGATCCACACTACCCACTCATGTCAAATCCCTGAACCATCATGGGTAAACCTCCCACAAAGTCTATAGTGACGCATTCCCATTTTCACTCAGGATTCTCTAGGGACTATACTGTTCCTACTGGCTTTTGGTATTCGGCCTTGATCAGCTGACCTCCCGGATGTCACCGCAAAAATGTGAACTAATGTGCCTCAGACAACAATGATCGTCTCGATTCTTCATCACTTGTTGGAACACATAACAGGCTCCCAAACCATACTACTCCCTCAGAGTCAATCTTGGATTTAGTCTGTTTCTCACTCTTCATTTTCTCAATAATTTTAGAGATCTCAGGGTCGCTCATTTGTGCAATCTTGATCTTGCTGACCAATGAGGCTTGGATTGCATAGCTGCTAGCACTGCATCATATCATGGCCCTCTAATTTCTTGGTTCAATTTCTTCATCTCCTCCAAATACTGAGGCTCTATCGTAATTAATGTTGCCAAATTCCCACCGCTCTTCCTACTAAGAGCATTGGCCACTACATTGGCCTACTAAGATGGCAATGAATCGAGTAGCTGTAATCCTTCAGTAGCTCCAAACATCTCCACTGTCTCATATTAAGCTCCTTCTGAGTAAAGTAATACTTGAAACTCTTGATCTGTGTATATCTCACAAGTCTCACCGTACAAATAGTGTCTCTAAAGCTTCAAAGCAAATACTGTAGCTACCAGTTCCAAGTCATGAATTGGGTAAATTCTGTTCATGACACTTTAGATGCCTCGAGGCATAAGCAATGACCTTTCCGTGCTGCATTAATACGTAACCAAGCCCTCTCCTAGAGGCATCGCTGTAAATTATATATCCTTCTGAGCCTAACGACAGTGTCAAAACTGGTGTCATTACTAATCTCTTTTAAGCTCCTTAAAACTTGAGTCATAATCATCAGTCTACATGAACCACACGTTCTTGCATGTCAAACGAGTCAACGGTCCTGCAATCTTAGAGAACCCTTTCACAAACCGTCTGTAGTAACCGACTAGACCCAGAAAACTACGAGCCACTTTCACTGTAATAGGCCTCAAGCATTCAGTCACTGTCTTTATCTTTGCTAGGTCCATAGAAATCCTATCTTTAGACATAACATGTCCAAGGAACACAACCTACTAAAGCCAAAGCTCATGCTTTGAGAGCTTTGCATACAGCTTGTGATCTCTCAACCATTGTAATACCAACCTCAAATGCTCTCCATGTTCCTCCTCAGACTTAGAGTACGCCAAGACATCATCAATGAATACGATGACAAATTGATCCAGATAATCCTTGAACACCCTATTTATTACATCCATGAACGCTTCAGGGGCATTCGTCAAACTAAAAGGCATAACAAGAAACTTATAATGTCCATAGCGTGTCTGGAACGCTGTCTTCGATATATCCTCCTTTCTTAATTTCAACTGATGATACCCAGATTTTAGATCGATCTTTAAAAACCAACAAGCACCCTGAAGAAGACTGAGGCACCCCACGGGGATACACTAGGGCATATGAGTTCCTGGTCGAGCAATTCTTGCAACTTCTTTTTCAGCTCTTTCATCTCAGCTGGGGGCATACCATATGAAGTTTTAGAAATAGGCTCTCCGTACCAGGAATAAATCGATCACAAAATCAATTTCATGGTGAATAGGTCTTCCCGAAAGACATCCAGATACTGATCTACTATAGGTATGGATGACAACTCAGGGCCATCTTGACGAGTGTCAATGACGTGAGAAATATACCCCACAGTCTTGACAGAGTAATCACCATGCTACAATGGCAAAAATATTTTTTTCCAACCTACTTGGTCTATACCCATGATGGACAAACTTAGATTGCCCTACAACAGCAAATCTAACCATCTTCTTATGAGTATTTTAGAAGAAACTACTATGGATTCCCCCATCAGAGTGCCTATTACGATATCAGACTCTAAAGTACAGGTTTTTATTTTCAGTCTCCAAGTAAAGCCAAGCGATACAAATGAGTATGATGCTCCAGAATTAAATAATATGCAGGCATTAAGGGAATTAACTGGAAATGTACTTGACACCACATCATTAGATGTTGCAACATCCTGAGCTGACATATCGAAGATTCTGGCCGAAGGCCTCAGCCTCCGCCCTTGCTGTGTCTGTGCCTGTGCCTGTTGAGTCTGGCTCTGTCCTTATTGGAATTGTCCTCCTGTCAGTCGAGATACGCTACTCGCTACTGCATTAGCTGTAAGTGTGGGGCAGAAAGCTGGCTGATTATCTCTAGCCGATGGATAATCTCAAACCTGATGTTTCGTACTACCAAACCTATAATATCCCCCAGTAAGCTTGTAATATGGTCTATCAGTATGATTTTTTCCCGCATGTAGCACAAAGAGTAGCTTGAAAGGCTGATTCGGTACTCTGACCCACATTCTGTGTAAATCGATGCCTTGGGCCCTATGACAGTCTGGACCCAATACTCTGTGCCGATCTAGCTTCTTCACTATGCACACATCTAAAACCATATGCTGCATTGGTCAACCCCAAGAATTTTGTCCAGGCCTAGATCCTTGATATAAAATGGGTCTGAACCTCTAATTCTACCCCATCCGCTGACTATGAGCACCCTGATGCGGTGCAAAAGAAAGCTACTGACGTTTGTGACCCTCTGAGGCTCTACCCTCCTGTCCATCCCTCTTTTGGCCACCTTGTCGTTGCTCAAATCTTTTTCTGTTGTCAGATCTGGACTATTCTAGAGCACGTGCCAGATCTACGCTCTCCACAGAGCTTGATAACCGAGCAAAAATTGCTCGGGAAACATTATGCTAGGATGGACTATCAGACTTAAGCTACTCGAACATAAGCTTTTGGGAGATTAAGCTACAGAGTTTTGCCCAAGCAGATTCTAGGAGCCATGCTCAGTAAGCATTCAGCGTTTAGCTCTTGAGAGTTACGTCTTAAGATTTAGCCTAAGTAAGCCGTTCAAACTTGTCTTTAGGAAGATGAATCGTTGGATCTTTAGATCCTTCAAGGAAAAAACCTCATTGTAGCCTCTCTATAAAGAATATGCAGAGTTTTGTTCATGCAAATTGTTGTATGTGCTTATTCATGTTAACTAACTTGAAATAACACCATCAGCTGAGAGTTGGTAAATCACATTTGGCATATCACTAGGAAGTTTTGGAAAATATGAATGGGCAATTGGATGATAAATTCCAATCTTTTCTCGAGGCTTGGAAGCAGGACAAGCCTTCTCAAGGCTTGGTCTCATGAGATCAGCCCTTGTGGGAGAACGGAACATAAAGTTTTTATAAATGCCCTTGAGGGAGAACATAACATAGAGTTCATTTCAATGCTCTTGGGGGTTAACTTGAGATTATGACAAAGTGCATGTCATCAAACGTAGTCAAGCTATTGCCTACAATAACTCAAAAGAGTCATCTCTTGAATATTTTATGTAGAAACCTACTACTGGTTTTTCCTTTGACTTAATCTAAACAACTTTCATTGTAGAGGCGCATTCGTGCTTGGTTTAGGAATCTTGGGAGGACAGACTTTATAGATAGATTATTGAGATCAAAGAAGGTGATCTTACCTTATTTCTACCAAAGTTGCTCTTGTGAGGAAACTTCTCTCGCCCAAGTGACTCAGCGGGTTATAACTTTATTGTTCGAGGAGCTGGATCATATATTCTTAAGTTCTTACCAAGGTGGACTTTTCTTGATTGATCATTGGGGACTTTCCATATCTCAGATTTCCAGTAAACTTGAGATAATTGATTGTTTGATGATGTCAGGTTCTTCATGTCAAAGGGTGGCTCCTTTAGGTGTCATTCATGTCTTTGACGCTTGAAGCCATTACCATTGTTTAGGTTGTAACCATCTCGTAGTCATTTCTCTTTGCTTTTATTCTTGGTAGGATGTGCTTCAAGATATTCTTTTGACTTGAATATAGTCGTTGTCCTTCTCCAAGAATGACCTCATATTATAAGGAGGACTTTTGTTCACCGAAAAAATGAATCACGTCTTTAGACGGAGACTACATATAAATGCTGCATAGTTAACTGATACATTAAAACTATCCACCTTAACAATGGCAGCATTGAAACGACCAAAGTTTCGGGACAAAGACTCGTTCTTTGTAACACAATGTTGAATAGCGGCCGATAGCTACTCACAAAGTGCTTCTGGAAGAAGTCCGATAGCCAAGACAAATAATTGACACACTGGGGAGGTAGAGACTTAAACCATGGATGTGCGGCCTTTCTGAGTGTTGTCGGGAAGTCTTGACACATGAACGTTTGAGACTTGTAATGACATCTTGTTGGTCTATTAGTAGATATGCTCTCCTGGATCGATGTTTCCATCATACGGATCGCATTGAAGCATCTTAAAATTTGGTGATAATTTTGCCTTTTTAATGGCTTTTGATAGGGGATACCTTGTTGTAGTGAATGACCTCAAAAAAGGCTCATCCTTGAGGACGGCTAGACTGTGCTGGCAAATAATAAGGACTAGATTGGCTGATGGTTGCTCACAAAGTGTTTCCAAAAGAGGTCCTATAGCTGAGGCAAAGAATTGATAAACCGGGGAGGTAAAGATTTAAACCATGCAAGTGCGATCTTTATAAGTGTTGTTGGCAAGGCCTGACACATGACAGCGTTCAAGACTTGTAATGATATCATGTTGGTCTGAAATTAGTAGACATGATCTCCTGGATTGACGTTGCCATCGTACATGTCGCATTGAAGCATATTAAAATTTGGTGATGATTTGGCCTCTTTAATGGCTTTTTACAGGGAATACCTTGCTATAGTGAACAACCTCGGTGAGACTCATCCTTGAGGATGGTGAGACTGAGGTGGCAAAGAATAAGAACTAACTTCCTTAGATGACTCTATGTTGCAGGAGAAGCCGCTTTTGAGTTATATGTCCATCTTCTTCCTCGTCTAGCTAATAAGTTGAAGTGTACGTTCATTTGTACCTTATCTGTAGCTTGACCGTGAAATATATGAGGTGGCTATCGGGTGGATCACGGTGAGAATGGTTAGTTGACGAAGAGGTTAGGTCGACATGCTTCGTCAACGTTCTTTGGAGTTTGTTGACCACATCCTTAAGTTGATGGATCTCCTTGATTAGGTTAGCATGTTAATTTTTGAAGAACTCACAGTTGATCCGTTGATGCAAGTCATCTTTTTGCATAGTAGCAGTCAGCGAACGACTCTGGTGAGGTCGTCGCTCTCTCGAGTTTGTGGGTGTTGGACATCGCAATGATATGACGATCTTCTGCCGAACTGATAGTTTGACCAGTTTGGTGGGTAGGCATCGTACGCCAATCGTGAGAATAATTAGTTCGATAAGTATGGCATGATTGATGGTGGCGATCCTTGTTGGTTCGTCAAACTTAAGATCTTTTAGATGTGTCACTAGCTATGAATCCTGTTGTGTTCCCATGGATGGCCCCAATATGTTACTGATGAAAAATTGATCGGGAGCGACAACATGTAATAATGACCAACAAGACTGAAAAAGAATATTGATAGCCCAGCTGGGTTTCGAAGGGAGAACTATTTGATGCTTAATTCAGTGCACAACTATAACTCTGAATAAGTTAGAAAGACGATATTGTTTATATGTGAATAATTATTTACTTATCTGGGAGAATCCCATGTTTATAGGCATAGGTTCAGAACCCTAATATAGTTAGACGTGACTGCTGACTTAGGCCTTAGCCTTGAAGATCAAGTTAGAGTTGTTTTGGAATCCTAAATCGCGAATAAGGTAATGTCATTTTCAGAGCTCACCCAGCTTTGCCAAAATTTCAGATATCATCCAATGATTGAGAGTTTATTTTATGCTATACCAAAATAACCCGCTTTTTGCACATAAGCACGAAACAATCCCTCTCTTTGTATATGATATGAAATATAATAACGAAAACATGAAAGAATATAAAGGTTCCAAATGAAGATTAACGATACATTATGAAAGGAAAGTAATAGGATGTATGATATGGAGCATGCGTTAAAGTAGTTGCTAGAATTGCGATGTTAACAAAAAGCTTCAGATGTTACCAGAAAGGTTTGTCTAAACTTGATAAAAAAAAAAAAAAGGAGAAGATTTGAACACGTAGGTTTTTGACCATTATCCAACTGAAGTCAATGAAACTGCGCGAAACAAAGAGAATCTTTCAATAAAGGTGGTAAAATATATTGCAAAAAAATTAAAACAAATATAAGTACAGCGAAAGCAAAAGAACAAAGTAAAACAAAGTACTAAGAATATGTCAAAAAATTCTAGGCCTTACTGTCTTGGGAGGTATATGGCAACAGCAAAAGAAAAATTCTCAGAGACTTTAAATCTAGGAAATGAAAAGATACATATTGCAAGTACATAAAAAAAATTGAAATTAACAATCTTCCCACTTACCTCAAAAATCAGTTTGAGAGGAGAAGAAATTTTTTCTGTATAAAATTTGAAAAAGAATTCTAAGCCCAAGAAAATTTTGATTCCAGTCATTGAAGGTGACACTTGTGACTTTAATGAACAGTGAGTTAGGAACTTATTAGGGTGATTTAAACTTGAAATCATGGGGCAAAGAAATCATGGGATTGTTTTTGGGGATGATAAGGAGAGAATTTACGGGGATAAAATTCTAAATTATAAACAGATGTGGAGATAACATCGGACATAAAATACTCTTACCATATTCTGAAGAGATAATAGTTTGTGATTTTAAAGTTAAAATTTATGAAGTGGAGGTGATATTTTGAAATTAAAATAGGTGTAAACAAAAAATGTTTAATCGGAAATAAAAACAAATAGAACTTTCTTTTTGTAAAACTGAGAAAGAGAGAGATTTGTGGAGAAGAAAATGGGAAATTAAATGATAAAGGCCATTTAAATGATGACATAGATATTTTAGGGAGATTTTTGAAATTGAAATGGCAAAATTTGTTTGGTCTTTGCACGTAATTGAGGTGCCTAGAAAATAGGTATTGATTAAAGAGAGTCATAAAATATTAATTAATCCACATGCGAGAAGGAGAGAACGTCCACGCGCAGGCAGTGAGTGACGTAATAACATTCTCTTATTTTGAGAATATATATATATATATATATATATATATAATTGTCTGAAATAAGGAGAGCTATAGCCAAAAGTGGAGAGCCGAGATATTAACTTAAAATTTTTGCAGTTGAGAACCAAAATATAGAATCTGTACAACTAATAACTAAAGACATGTTCACGTGTAAAGCATGAAAAATAATTTGCTTGCTATATTCTGCGGGTGAGTATGATTGGTGATCCGCGAAAGTAATCTTGCCTTGGTCTCCGATCTGTACAACTAACAACTAGGAATGAAACAAAACAAAGCAAAAAAGAAAAAAGATTTTTGAAAAGTCAGTAGCAACATTGGTAAAGAGAAGAGGTACCAACTTGGCAGAGAGACAGAAGGAAAGAAAAAAAAATATCCGATTGCCGAACAGGTATACAATCTAAATGAAATACTAAGATAGTGTTTGAGATTGATTTTAAATTTATCAAATCTGATTAAATTCAGATTAAATCAGTTTTGAAGTATTTGACAAAAAAAAGTAAACTGATTAAATTTACTCTAATGCGCTCAAAACTGATTAAATCCATAATCCTCATTTTCTTGGATTAAGATTTAATCAGTTTTGGAGAATCGGGTTTGACCAAGAGATTTACCAAAATATCTTTCCTTTTAAGAAGACATTAAATGCTCAATTTCAGTTTGAACACACTACATGGTAATTTTACTACCCAAAACCTACTTTAATCCTTTTTACTCAAACATCTTTAACAACTTTTAATCTATTATGCTTAAAATGGATTAAAGCTGATTTTAGAAACTGATTCTAATTTACTCAAAATTTACTTTTAGGAATCAATCCCCAACGGCTTTTAAAAAGTCAATAGCTAATACATCAAACTGAACAATACAACATTACTGATAAATACTAAGGTGTATTTGAAACCATTGATTTTTTTTAATTTTTTTGTTCAGTTTTAAAAACGAAAAAAAAGTATCGACGTTTGATTCACAGTTTTCGTTTTTTTTCCTTCAGTTTTATGAACCAGTTTTTTATATTGGCCTTTTGTTAAAAACTCTATTTTAAAATTTTCGATTTCTAGTTTTGGTTTTTTATTACAGATCCTACCTTTAAACTTCACTAGAAGCAATTTGGAACTCACTTTTTTTTTTTTTCCATTTCATTACCCCCACTAGCTACCCCTCATCCCTATTGCCACTGACCTCCATCAACAACTCGAAAATCAAGACTAGCGTTGCCACCCCACCACCGTCTCAAATTTGCTTCACCCAACGCCATTACGGACGTGACTCACTTGCCTAATCATCGCCACCGCGACGGAGATCTACCCACCGTCGCAGCTCCACCATCATAGATCTGCTCCACCCACTGTCGCAATATCTGCTCTAACTACCGTTACTTCCGTCGCCCCACAGTCGTCACCGTCACATCACCGCCACCCAAAAGACCAACACCAGTGTTACTTCTAAAACTCAACATCACCGCACAAAAATGTCATTTCTCTCTTCAACAGATCCCTCTCTAAGTTTACTAGTTTTGCAATGAATTGCGATGGATCTGTGCATCATGATGGATCTACTCATTGGTAGATCTGCACATCGCGGTGGATCTATCATCTATGGTGACATCATAAAGTTCGGTTTGTCGATTGATTTAGGTAGTGGTGATGTCAGGTGGTTACATGGTGGTGTTGGGTGGTTATGGCGGTGGATGGTGGAGATAGAGATATACTAAAGAAAGAAAAAAAGGAAAGAAGAAAAATAAAAGTAAAAATTGTAAATGATACTTTCTATCAAACACCAATGAGTTTTTGTTCAAAATAAAAATCACGGCTAGTTTTGATTTTTATTTCTTAGAAAACCAAACTAAAAACTATAGTTTTGTCAAATAGACCCTATATGTTTCATAAATTTTCAAACCTCTTCCTTAAAGTTGTGTTTGTGCATTCATCGGTTGCCACACAAAAAAGAAAAGAAAAAAAAGCTGCACATGAAAACAGAAATTAGGTAGTATATATACTACTAGTAATTCAAAGCACAGGTATAACTTTACCAAAAAGAAAAGGCCAAGGAGAGAGATGGACTAACTATAAACCGGAAGATTCCCTTGAGAGAGATGGCCGGAAAAAGAGAGATAATTACTAATTTGATTATCAAATTTAAGAAAGAAACTGCAAATAACTTAGAGTTCATTTAGTGATTGATGTGCAAAATAAATCCTAATCTCGGATTGTAAATGCTCTGGAAATATTTTGAGAAGCAGTTTGCGAAATAAAATAAACACAACGTTACTGATCACAGGTAAAACCGATAATGCAAAAAAATTTGGAGAAAATTACAGATTTGTTACAAAACTTGGGCCCTATATTTTTCATTTAATACCATCAAATTAGTTTGGGTTATACAGAAGTGGAATTAGTGAGAGTATATTGTAGCCAACTATGGGGAGAAAATAAAGAAAAGAAGTATCCATGTCCAAAAGTTAGATAGAAAGAAAAAGAAGTGAGTTACTTGCAATATTTGGTGTTTTTGTATTTGTGAGAGAGAGAGATGTAAGAGAGACCTAAAGAGAAAAAAAGGAACTCAAATCAGATAGGATAGGAGAGAGAGAGAGAGAGAGAGAGAGAGAGAGAGAGAGAGAAAAGGGAATTCAAATCATAACTGCAAAAGTGAGTAATTTTAAATGGTTTCAAAAAGTCAAATTAAAATGTTCACATTATACTAGTTAAAAGAGTGTCCAAATAAACAGTAATGACCGGACAATATAATCTCAACTTTCACTTCATAGTATACATATTCGAGTGACTTTAATGTATATTTGTTGTTGTTGATTTATATAAGCTTTCAATTAAGAATGGCATCCCAATTAGAAAAGAAATAAGTTGTTAACTTATATATCTATATATTCCACGATTTAGTTGTTAGAAGTTAGAACATTTAATCAAAAGCTACTGTATATAACAACGTTTCTCTTATTGGATACTTCTTTTGTCCCACATTGATCATATTTTCTTTCTAGATCGTCCAACAAAAATTGCTCACCTTTCAAATTAAAAAAGATTATGCAGGCATTTTACATATTTACTCTTTTTACATTTTTTCTATTTTGTTTCTCTCTCAGCGTTTTAACTCTTCGCCAACTTATTTTCTCTCTCCTAACCCATTTTTTTCCGGCCTCCTATCTCTAAAGAGTGGAAAAAGGAACACAAAATATATGACCTAAATCCTTAATCTGCATGCACAAAAAAAGGCGATCGATTATGGGACGGACGTAATATTATTTAATTTAAATTATTCTTATTTTTTTTATTCTATTTTTCTCTGCACATTTAATCCTCTTTTCTTCCTTTCTTCATGACTCTTGGAGTAAAATGAAAAACTCATAAAATATATTAACTCATATCCTAAATAAGGGTGTAAGTTTATAGTGATAAAATAAAATGAGACGAAAGAGCATAATTGTGATCAAATAAAGGAGGGCGAAAGAGCATAATTTTGTGTTTTGTTATCGCTAAAAATGTACTTCGATGGTCCATGTTAACGTCTTAGGGATAACTAAGAGGGTAAATTAGTATATTGGGAGAGAGGACAGGGGAAGCTCAAGATAGCCTGTCCCTTAATTATGGAGTCGCTTGAGGTGAACTATAATTTTTTTTTTAAAGTTATATTTGTCTCGAGTTACATTTACTTATAAAATCCGGTAGATACTGTGATAAACGTCCGACGTCCTCTCCCTACTGTTTCATATACTAGCAAGTCATAAGTGCAGTGTGATTGGGAGAGTGTCAATTAACTGTTTACTGTCGACTGTCTGGCATTGCGTTTCTCCTTCAACCATTTCGCTCTGAATTTTCGAACCCAATACCCTTGAGCACGCTCACCACTGACTGGAGTTCCATTCCAGCATTCCGAAAAGCCATTGTAGATTGAAGAGCCAAAACTGAACGGGTAAGGTTCAACCTTTTCTATCCAAGATCCATTTACCCTGGTGCCCCTTTTGTTTTAAGCCCCAATCTTTACATTTCTTGACCTCTAAAGCTCCTGTTTTTGCCTTCTTTGGGGAATATATTGGTTTGATTTGTGATATCTGTTGGTGGGTTGTGAACTTTTGAGTCTGTTTAATCGTCCAAAGTACTCTTTGGCAGCTCATTTGGATCAAGAAGTTCATTGTACGTACAGATATTCTTATGACATTGTTCTGGATTGGTAGACAAAATTACATATGATTTGGGACTGATTTAGCTAATGCTGATGAGCTGGATTGAAGTTCAACTTGGAATTTTTGATACAAATGCCTGAGCAATGACCTGGAAATTTGTTACTAGTGACGTGTTCTTTAAAATGCCATGTGGTAGTGGTTTTAAATGGGAATTTCGCTCTAATTGGAAGTTGGATGACAGCTTTAACAGTTAGTTGCCGAAAATGTGAAATTGAGTGTTTTTGATAAGAAAAGTGGAGTTGACGGAAGATCCTGTTGCGCTGCATTTGTGCTAATGGCTTCTATTAGAAGAACATTGTCTCCGGTGCCTAGGCCTGGAATTCTACTAAACGGGGAAGTGTGTTCGATCGCATCGCCATTGTCCAAGTCTTCTTCGTGTAACCAGCACTACCAGCCATCCGGTGCATCGTTATTTTCCTCTTTGGGTTCGTTGGATTATGCATTGTATAGAGTTCAAGCTTTTATACAAGGTCTTTTTTCACAAAGATCTTCTCGGGCCCTAGAGAGGACAAAATTGAAGGGGCAGTTTTGGAGGAGGGCTCTTTTCCATTTCAGTGTATGTTTTGTGGTTGGCATTTTTGTTGGACTTACTCCATATGTTTCGTTAAGTTTGTCCATGAATCTTATGTCTAAACACCAAACCTTCTCCTTTGAGGTGCACCCTCCAGATGGAGAAGTTCATGTGCATGATATCGTGCCTAGGAACGTGACCCCATTAGCGGAAGGATCGCTTATAAATGATACTGCTTTGCTGGAGCCGCATGCGACTGATGGGGAACTGGGAAGCGTGGTTTCTGATGATAGTGTTGTTACTCAAGTGCCCTATCAAGATTCAGTTGTGGTGATTCATAAGCTGTTGATCATAGTGACTCCCACATATTCTCGACCATTTCAAGCCTATTATTTAAATCGTTTGGGGCACACATTAAAATTGATTCCACCTCCTTTGTTGTGGATAGTCGTGGAGATGACCTCCCAATCTGCAGAAACAGCTGCCATACTGAGGAGAACTGGAGTTATGTACAGGCATCTTGTATGCGGTACGAACTTAACTCAAGTGAAAGACAGAAGAGTGCACCAAAGAAATGTGGCACTCTCCCACATTGAAACACATCGTCTTGATGGGATTCTCCACTTTGCAGATGATGCTAACATCTACACCGATGAACTCTTTGAGCAGATGAGGCAGATCAGGTACTCTGATTTGTATCACTAAATGCTCTAGATCCTAAATGCACCAATTTAGTCTCCAAACAATTTCGATCATTACCTGTGGTTTTTACAAATGTGAATATTTATGAAAGGTTGAAGTTTATCCAATGTGACACATCAATAATTAAGAAGAATAGTTTTCTTTTTCCATTTTACTGCAGTGGGTTTCACTTTTCCTTCTTTCAAGTGATAATGGTGAAATCCACCCTGATATACGTTTTTCTACTATTTTATGATATCGGCAATATGTTATGTGTCATTTGCAACTTGCTCAATATCATAACATTAATGGCCAGTTCCTCAAAGTTGCACGTCTTAATATTGAGGTTAGGATAGGTTGGAATCCAATTATATGAGGTTGCGGGTTGCTCCATTGTGACCTGGAGGTCACGAGATACGACTATGTTCTGTCCCTGAACCAGGCCGTTCTTCTATATCAAAATTATTTTCTGATCAGGGTTCAATTGTAACTTTCAGTTATAGATTTTCTCAGTCTAATGTAATGTTGTTACTTGGGGCTACATTGGTAGTAGTATGCTATATCCACACTGTCACCTAGTTGGCCGCCACAAGTATTCCACTAAAAGCATCATTTGTCTTATGACTGCACTATGCGATAAGGTTTCTGGAAGAGTGACCTTCCGAGATTTTGTCTTTCTGCTTCTTGAGGCTTGATTTTTGTGCTTCATAGCTCAAATTATTCTAGCCTATCTTGCTGCATACTTGTACACCTGGCCTTGATATGTAATGGTATGAAATGAAGTCGTGGCCTGTGGGCTGCTCCATTGTGACCTGGAGGTCATGAGACATGACTACCTTCTGTCACCAAACTGGGGTAAGGTTGTGTGCATCTAAACTTCCTCAGATTCATCAATGGCTGGATTCTCGTGACTGGGCCTTTCTTCTAGTTCAAAAAGCTTTTTCATCAGGGGTCAATTGTAACTTCTAGTTGAAGTTTATCAGTCCGATGTAGTTTCCTCACTTGGTGCTACACTGCTAGTAGTATGTTACATTCACACTGTCACCTTGTAGGTCATGTATCCTCCAACTATTCCACTAGAAAGCATCATTTGTGTTGTGACCGTGTTCTGTTATCACTTATCAGATAAGGGTTCTGGAAGAGTGACATTCTGAGATGTTATCTTCCTGCTTCTTAAGGCTTGATTTTTGAGCTCCATAGCTCGAGACCTCAAGTTATTCTAGCCTATCTTGATGCATACTTATACACCCAGCCTTGATCGAATTTGATCGTATCAAATAAGATTGCCGGTTGCTCCATTCTGACCTGGAGGTCATGAGAACGACAATTTTTTGTCACAAACTAGGGCAAGGATGCGTGCATCTAAGCCTCAGATTCATTAATGGTAGGATTCTTGTGACTGGGCCATTTGTTTATATCAAAAAGTTCGTCATCAGGGTTCAATTATAGCTTCTACTTATAGCTTTTATCAGTCTATTGAAACTTCCTAACATGGTGCTATACTGCTAGTAGTATACTACATTCACACTGTCACGTAGTTGGTCGCTTATGCTATAAGTAATCCACTACAAAGCATCATTTGTGTTATGACTGCTCTCTTTATGAGATAAGGTTTCAGGAAGAGTGACATTCCCGAGATGTTTTCTTTCTCCTTAAGGCTTGATGTTTGAGCTTTATAGCTCGATTTATTCTTCCCTATCTTCTTGCATACTTATACACCTGCCTACATCTGATTTTGGGTTGCCTAGTTTTAATAGCCTTCAGATAATCTATCTGGTCTAGACTATCACCCGAAAATCTTAATATCATTATATTGATATATTACGTAACATTTGACAAAATCTGCAGGAAACTCTTTCTTGTCCTATCTCTAACAGCACAAATCACCGCATACTTGGTTCATTATGTGGGAAAGGAAAAATGGTCATGCCACATATGCACATTTGTGGTGAGAACTTGTTGAGGCTTTGTGGAGTGTGTGGGGGTTTTGATTTCTACAATAGGTAAGAAATCAGGAGAAAATAATCCAGTGACATATGGTTTCATGTTAGCCAACACATTCCTTAAGAAATGGCTTGCGTGTTAGTACCTTTACTAATGGCCCACAATGATTTTTCCTAAATAGGTGAGATCCACTTTGTGTTAAGTCACCTTTGGAGTGTCTAGCTCTGCTACATAGATTGGTAGCGTTGGATATGCACAGAAGAGATGGAAGATGGAGGATAAAGTTTTTGAGGTCACTGTACTAGGTGATGGAATTTGAATGGGGAATACTTGCGTGCTCTTACGGATGAGTTGCTTAAGAAAGAATGTGGAGCCATAACTGGTCTAATATGTGGAAGCTAGAGAGTTCTTGGTTTCGAGGAAATGAACCCCTATGTAAGGAAAAAAGGAGGTGGAAGGAGGTCGAAAAAGCAATTAAGCGGAAAAGAGAATGTAATCAAGTTTTAAGCATGCAATGGGAGTGAAACCTATCTAAAGTTTTAGTTAGTAAGAGAGGAAGCGAAGAAGACCATAAGAGAAACTTGGTGTTAGGCTTATGAACACTGAATGTTAGGGTGCTAAGTTAAGGGAGAGGGAAGCAGAGAGTTGAACCATATGAAGTGCATTAAGGATGGATGTCAGAAACTATTAGCCAATGATGTGACAATAAAGAGATGAAAAGGTACCTTAGTAAGTTGCGTGGGGTAGAAATCAGCGGTTTTTCTTTATAGAATAAGAACACTGAACTTAAAGAGAAGACTCAAGTTAAAATTAGCTTTGGATGGTAGAGGCTATAGGCGGAGAAGATAATCCTATGGAGGTTTGAAGATGTTGGTTGAGTGTGTTGTTTTTTACACTTTTAAGGACTAAGTTGGAGCTTGATGAGTGGAGGAAAGGAATATTAATACTTATATGCAAAAGCAAAAGAATTACTCCGATTACTTGAACTACAGTGGATAAAGCTTATGAGTCACACTATGAAGCTTTAGGAAAGGGTTATTGAACATAGACCAAGTATTGAGACTAAAGTAGTTGGGCATCTGTTTAGTTCATGCCCTGGGGTTCCATGATGGAAGCCCATATTTGTAATTGGGCGATTGGTGGAGACATATGGGGAAAGAGAAAGGATCTTCACAGGACTTTTGCAGAGTTGGAAAAACATATGATAGGCCGCCAAAAGTAACTTTTGTGGTCGGCCCTAGAGAAGAAAGGAGTGCCTTCTATGTATATTGATGTGGCTGCAGAAATGGATGTAGATCAGTAACTGTTGTGAGAACTACTGATGCTACGACCAGCGAAATTCCAGTTAGGATAGGACTTTAGTTGGATCAGCTTTGAGCAACCCATTCGTTTTGTAGTATGGATGAATTTACTACATTAAAACTTCACCTTATGCTAATTGATGGTGATCTAGTTTCAACTGACAAAACTGAGAAAAAATGAAATCAAGTAGCTTTATGTCAGTTATGACTAAGGTAGAATATATAGGGTGTAAACTTGGTAAGACCAGTAAAAATGCCATTAGATCCTCGGAATCTATGTAGCAGTTGTAATATCTAGCACTGTGACAGCACTTGTGGAGCAAGCTTTTTGCTCCTTATTTTGTTGTTCTATGTATCAGTAGCATTCTATGAGTGATCTCTCAAATCTAGTGTGAAGCTATGGTTTCCAACAAGGTGTGCAAGAGATAGAGATTGGCCCCCCAGATGTAACTTGTGCTCTATCATGAAAGGGGTGAAAGGCATGCTTTCAGACCGATTGTGTGGAGCTTTCTCTATTGATCTTCAGTCTTTACTTCTCATCTCCTCCTTTTCTGGCTGAAGAAGGGAGTTTCTTGGATCAACCATGGCTTTTGTAAGTTGCATAGATAACCTTGCAGGAGCTGCTCTGTAGCTATCTTCGCTGTGTTGTAGATTGTCCTTTTGGTGGGACAACCCTCCCTGTTGATCTCGCTGTTATATACGGCGTGTATAGCCCCCCCCCCCCCCCCCAGCTTCCTTTGGAATTGTTTTTGGAATCTGTTTAGTAAGCAAAGAATTTAACAATGCATATAAAGGAATTTAAGGGACCTCTCCTATAGCAAAAGCTGTGAAACAGCTTTCCTAAAGTGGCCAACGGTATTTACTACCAATGGGAAACACTCATGATGCGCATAAAAGAAGAGGTGTCACTCCCCCGAATTCACTATAATTGATTTTGCAGAGCAGGACATAGTCCAAGAGTGCATTGAAAACCATTAGAAAGCTGCACATGGGAGAATTATTCTCTGGCAATCAATTTAGTTTTGTGCCAAGGAGATCCACTATGGAAGCTCTTTTCTTTATTAGGCGATTCATAAAGAGATTTGGAGAAAAGAGAACGAATCTTCACATGGTATTTATAGATTTGGAAAAGGCATACAACGGGTACAAAGGAAATTTATGTGGTGGGCTCCATGAGGAAAGGAGTGCCAACCAAGTTTGTTGATGTGATTAAATATATGTATGACAGTGCGATAGGGGGAATGGAAGGAAAGGACTTACCCCAATTAGTTGGGGAAAGGCTTTTCTGATAAGATAATGACTGCCTGTTTGACGAACTAAAAGCCCTTGCAAATTATTCCTTTACTTAGTTTTCTATTTTTTTATTTTCATTGAAAGCTGGACATACTATATGTTCCATCTGGTGGTGCAAATTGGCTTTTAAATTGCTTTCTATTGTAAAAACTATTGCTTGTTCATAGTTAGGTTGTAAAGAATGATACCATTTCCCTTGCTATCTTAAAAAAAAAATGCTATAGTTTTGTTTTCGACACATGATGTGAGTTTCTTACTGACTATATCCATGATGTGCAGGCGGTTTGGAACCTGGACAGTGGCCAAATTAATGCAGGGTAAAGCCGAAGCCATGTTGGAGGGTCCAATTTGTAATGGGACTCGAGTTATTGGATGGCACACAAAGGATATGGCAAGGAGATTCCGAAGATTCCATGCTGAAATGTCGGGGTTTGCCTTCAATAGTACTATACTTTGGGATCGGAAGAGATGGCACCGACCAACTCTCGAGTCTGTTAGGCAACTTGATAATGTCAAGGAAGGCTTCCAAGTTAGTTTTCTTTACGCTATTGTTGTCTTGAACTCATTGGTACTGGAATGGTTGGGCGCCTTCATCATTCACCTGGAGAATAATATATTTTGATCTCTACCATGTTTCTTCCTTGTGCTAAAATGATGGCTGCACCTGCCATGATCCCTTACATTGCCTTAGAAATTTTATTCTCTATTTACCTTGTTATTGTGCATTACAGGTGAGCACGTTTATTGAACAAGTTTTGGAGGATGAAAGCCAAATGGAAGGCTTACCGCCAGACTGCTCGAAGGTCATGGTTTTGCATTCTCATGTTGAATCGTGGTATTCCTATCCACGTGAATGGTTTTCCTAGAGTAATCTAGATGCCATTGCACCACTTGCTTGATGTGATGAAGGTAACCCATCATCTCAAGATCTGTTTCCTTGACCTTGATTTCCAAAAATAAAGAAAGTTTGTTTGGGTATAAAAGTTTCTTTTACATCTTAGTATTTCCTAGTAGTGCATTAAAAATTTTCATCTGAATTCACTCTTTTCTTTTTGATAGGTTTTATCTCAATTCACTTTTAGGGGTGTTTGAATGCTACAATAGACTAGAAGTCATCTCTGCATTTTGCTTTTTCTAAGCCAGACATAGCCCAAAGGCAAGATAATCTGCTTGTTGATACCCACTAAGCCTAACATAAAATTTGTGAAATTGCAAAAGACTGTCTTGCGATTGGATCCCCTTGGCGAGAGGTGCCTCCTCACTTCGATGTATTGACTCCTCGGATGCCTCGGAGAATGAAATACTTACATCAGTATTTCAAAAGAACAAAGTTTGACTTTGCTGAAGTTGCCTTGTAATTTGCAATACAACTAGAATTTACAGTTGTGAAACAGCCTTCGGAACGTTTCAAGACACCAAAAAAAAAAAAAAAGAAAAGAACAAACTGGTGTAGTCCCTCCACAAAAATGGGGGTAAGGTTCATACATCGGTTTCCCCATGCCCCGAAATGGCCAGAGCCTCATGCACTGGAGTGCCGCTTTTATTTAGGATGTACAAGCTCTTATAATTTATTAGCCACTAGTCCTTTTCCTTTTGCCCTCCTGAGTATTATTGAATTTCTGGTGTTCCATTTTTCAAATTGTAGGTAAAGTGATCAACAGTTAGAAGTATCCCTTACTAGTTTTCAACTGTAAGTTCAGGTGATGCTTGCTAGAGTTCTCATGCAATATCAGCTACTAGTTTTCAGCCACAAGCTCAGTTGATGCTTGCTAGAGTTCTCATGCAACATGTCTTCAGTTGTATTTGCTGAGCATTCTCAAACATCGATATTCTTTTTGTCTTTGAATTCAAGGTATGCTTTTTAATTTTTTTATTTTTTTTGGCGCTAGAAATTATTCTTGTATAGTTGCTGAGTTTCTGCACTTTTTTTAAAGTTGGCTAGCTATTGGGGAGAATCAAAATTGCAACCAGCTGGTTAGAATGAATTAGTAGCATAGGACCTTATGATTGAAGTTGCACCATGCCCAGCCTTTCTTATTTTTTCTTGTCCAAGAAATGAATTGTTCCTCGTGTAAAAAACTACGAATCTTGAGCATCCTATTTCGGCATCAGTGCTTGGATGTTGTTTTTGTACTGTGAGCTTTGAATGTGCTTGGTGTGAAAATGGAAGAGAGAGAAAGGAAAAGAGTAACGATGAGGGAAGAATGAGATTGAGGGAATGAAAAGAGTTTGGATGCTCTCTTTTCCCTGGCCTGCCATAGTTTCCCGATGATTAATCTTTGCACAGCTGGAACGCAAGCCCTGCCATCAAGCAGTTTTGGCTTTTGCTAAAGCAGTGTTTGCTTTGGGGTGGTTGTACAACCTACGATTAAAAATTGCACTCTGCTTTGGCAAAAGTCATATATGTTTTGGCACTAGAGCTAGCCAGCTTGGATGTTAATGTTTCAGCATTTCCATAATCACTATTGCTACTTACTGATGTTATTTGTATTATCCTCCTGCAGCCGTACAAGGTTAAGTCTAAAATATTAAGTCGTTTTGAAAACGTTTTGTGTATTGATGGTCGTAGACGATCTAGGAACTTTTAGTTTCTTGCTGCAAATCATGGATTAAAACTTGAATTTGGTTAATGTCGTACTTTCATGTGTCCTGTATTTTTTTTTCCGGCTAAGTTTCAGACTTGCATTGATATCAAAGGAAAAAACAGAGTACGAATATTACGTAGTACAATCCTAGTAGGTTCATCCTATTACAGCAAGATACATTCCACTACTACAAAATACATGTGTCCTGTTTTTATTTATATATACATTTTTTGCTACACATAACAGCTATCAATCAAACGGAATAAATAAGTTTGGAGCTTCCTTTGCGAACGTTCTAAACTTCACAAGTTCAGCATAGAACATTGTGGTTTTAGCCCACAGATGCTCTCAACAGTTCTGCCATCTTGAAAAAGTTAGTCCTCCAATTCCTGCTGTCTGACTTTCCTTTCTCCATGCTACATCCACTCTAATATCATAACGTTTCTCTTCTGGCCTTGGGGCTGGACTGATCCTAATTCAGCTGCACAAGGGGAATTGTTAGCAGAGCCTTTCTGAGTTTTTCCTTTAACCTGCAAGGTCTGAATATTCCTCCATTCATCAGTGTCTTTATTGGGCATTTTGGTAATTTTGGTAGACAGAATAAGTGAGAACCACTTCATTCTTCCCTCTTTTTTCAAATTGAACTTTCTTCTTCCTACAAGCAAAAAACTGTCCCTTGTGTTTTCTCAAAGCTTTCACCCAGAATCCCTCCACAAAATGGTTCCCAACCTAGACCTAGTCCTCCTTGCACTTCTTCATGGCTCCTTCATCTCTTGCGTTCTTATGATCGTTATCTTCCTCATCTTGATGGGCCTCTTGCTTGCATTCTCTGTCACGCTCTTCTCCATTGTACTGATCGATTCGTACGATCTGTTCTCACTAATCTCATGGTATGTTGCTGCCCTAAGGGCTAATCTTGAACTGGGTTTTGCTTTAATCCTTGTCACGTTGGTGCATTTAGTCGTTAATGCTTCACTAGCTTCAAAACCTTCGTTGCAAGGCATAATCTCTAAGATTAAGTTGAAGGCAAGATATGTCATGGATCAAATTAACGAGATGAAGCTTGCTTAGGTTCAGCAATGGTTAGCTTCACTTGTGCATACTATTCTATACGTTGCTTCTGCTACGGCTCAGTCTTTGCACATGGAATTGAGTTGCAAACTGTAATTATATTTGCCTGAAACAATTTTAAGAATAAGACGCATTAATATTGTGGTAGTAATCGCCATATAGTCATCTCATAGTTTTCTCTCTTTCTAATGTTTCAAAGTTAGAATTTTAAAAGTCAATGATTTCCCAGAGTTACCTTCTGATATTAAACGTGGTAAAAATTGTAAGGCACCGTGTAGAAGTCCCAAAAAAAAAAGAAAAAACTATTGGACGTTTTAAGGGTAGATTTGGTACAAAGGTAGAACACTTAGCACTCAAAACTCCTACTCCAACATGAAAAATGAAGCAAATTTTCTTTTTTCCTTTTTTTTATTTATGAGCAAACCTACTATTCCACTCCATGACTACATAAGCCGGCGTGCAAATAGGATTTTTGAGAGTTCTAGACTCCTAACCCCAAAAGACTCTTCCCTTCATTCCTCCCCTTGTCCTTTATCTTCGTCTTCATTTAGAATTAGTTTTGATCTCGTGCGTTGCATACGGGAGCAATAGTTATCAAAATAGTTATTTAGAGATTTTGTACTTGTACGTTTAAAAAGAATGACAAAATTGTTAGTGACTAACTAAAACTTTATGTCTACCTTTTTATATGAGTTCTCTTACCAATTTTTGTCCATAAAAATGAACTTGAATAATAATTGTTAGCTTTTAACAACAAATGAAGATGAAAAATAGTATATGAAGTTATAACTAGTCTCTCCTAACTAATATCAATTATAGTGATAATATTAACAATAATAACCCATTTTGTAATACTCAACGCCACCAAGAAGAGAGTAAATATATATAATAAATGATTGAAAATAAAATGGAAGAGTAAACTATATATAAACTTGTGATATATAAAAGAAAGGAGATTATAGCAGTTAGAGAGAAAAAATGATGGACAATATTGAGCTTGTTTAAACAATAAAAAAGATTTAAGATTAAAAGAGATACATAGAGAATTACTTTCGACAAAATCTAAGAATTAATGAAATTGGAAAGATATAAAGTAATTTTTTGAGTGGGACACGTTGATATAGAAGAGAAAATTTTAGAATCTCTACAATACATTGAATTTCAAATGGCAAAAAGAATTCAAATCAAATTGTGTGTGTGTGTGTGTGTGAGAGAGAGAGAGAGAGAGAGAGAGAGAGAGAGAGAGAGGAGAATTTAAATTATTATTACAAAAATAAGTAAATTTCAAATGTTTGAAAATAAGAAAAGTCCGCATAGCAAAGTAAGAGAATGTTCACATTAGCGGTAACGTGGTAACATTTTCTCAGTTTGGGTTTACACACACAGACATAATACCTTCATGTGATCACACCAGCCATGATCCACTTCTTTTCCAGCTACACCCCTTTACTATGGAAAGAGCCTAGGTATTCAACAAAACCCTCTATTTGCCCAGAAAGAAAGAAAGGGAACTCCTCTCTAGAATTCTAGTTGGAATGTTATCGATCACCACTTTTCCTCCCAAGAAAATTTGCAAATCTTCATGAACAATCACCGGTTTTGTGGGAACCAAACTAGAGTTTTCTTAATTAATAAAGTGATTCTCTTTGAGGCAGATTGTTCATTTGGTCCATTGCAACAGTCCATGGAATCTCGTGGAGCTCTTTTCTTCCTTCAACCATGGCAGGAGGAGAATGATGATAAGATCTGCAACATAGAACTTGTCAAATTTCCTGGCTCTACTCCTTATGCGCAGCTTCTCAAAGAGTGCATTCAAATGTATCATAAGGATATCCGATACATGCCTAACACTGAGTTTTATCGTCGTCCCAACTTTGAGATTTATGGCACTCCACACAGGCCTATGTTCTGGTTAGGTACACCTACTCTCCATTCTTATACGTTCAGCTCTGTTAAATCCAAGGGTAATGCTCCAGGAAATCAACTCCAACTAAATTTAGCAACGAGGAATTCGTGTGCAACCTAAGGGGATTAGATTTCGATAAAAGGGCTACTTTGGTACAGGCCACTGACAAAGAAACCAACCAAATTAAGCCAAAATCTTTGCCTTGCTTCTTATCTTGTGAATACTGAATGTGCTTTTTATTTAACACTAAAAGCAACAATAGCAAATGGATATGCTCTAACCCGGTTCATCCTTTTAAGCTGAGACGTCACGCCTTAAGCTTCAGCCGTCATGGTTTTTCATCTTATTGTTCATATATAGAGTACCTCCACTCTCTATGGGTCTTTGGTATTGTCCTCTCAGAACCCCTTCACCTGTAATGAACTTCTTGAGCGAGAGCCCTAGGGGCTAGGTCAGACCTGTAAGGTTTGCATAGCTAGGAACATGATCAAACAATACCATCCCGAGGTTAACCAATTTCCGAGAAGCCTTACTTCCTTGTACAAATTTAAATTACCTATTTTCTTGCTATGGTTATCCAAACTCGGCTCAGGCAAACCCACTCAACTAGCCAGGAGTGTCCATGGCGGTCTTTGGATTGGCTAGCTTTCTCATGTAAATGCGTCTGTTGTATATTCTGATGGTATCAATATCCTCCTTAGTTTTGCTCCCAAGACTGGGATTGCTTGGTGGGGAGCTTTTATTTATGGACACCCCTGTACATCCGCTCATATAGAAACTTCGTCAAGAATCTCTTTTATTCTCCAAGCGACTCGGGTCCCCTTCTTATAATCGGTGACTTTCACCAACTGAGGCTCATGATTGAAAAATTATGCAAAAAACTCTTCTGTAGTCCAAGGTCTACTTGCTTTTTTGAACTTTATTCAAACGCTAGGATTGCTTGATGTTCACTAGACGGGTCCCACCTTGACCTGAACTAGCAATAAACAGGTACAACTTGCACTTCCAAAAAAAATTAGAAAACGCCATGATGAACGCTTAGGGGCTGTACGCTTACAAAATTTTGTATTCATTTTTGTAATGATGATGAAAAAGATGCATTTTTTTGCGTACTTTTATCTTTTTTCGTATTTGTTTTGGATACTTTTTCGGAACAGTAGCGAAAATTGTGAAAACAGCCAAAGGCTGTTTTCACCTTTTTCGGCTCAATGTCAGAAATTTTTTTTTGTGTCAGATTTCTGCTCCCTCCCTCCCTCTCTCTCTCTCTCTCTCTCCCCCCGCACCACCATGGCAGCACCTCAAAAGACCAGAGCCTACATTGCACCACCATGGCAGCACCTCAAAAGACCAGAGCCTACATTGAACCACCATGGCACCACCTCAAAAGTTTCTGATACTCTCTCTCTCTCTTCTTCGTTAGAGAAATCTTTCGATTTCTCTTTGGACTCACCATCTCAGGCAGTCGGGGTTGCCTCGGCGGATCAATTTCCACGGCATCAAAAGTTGATCTTGAAAAGCCAGGTTCGATTTGCAGTCGGGATAGAAAGCCAGCCACGCGTTGATGGACTCACAATCCACGGCAATCAATTCCACGGCAATCTTTGGACTCACCATCTCAAGCGACAGGTTCGCTAGGCAGACTAGCATACGGGTACTCCGATTAAACACTCAAATCTCATCTTGGGCCGGCAGTAGATGGGGAAGAAGGTCGGGAACGACTCAATCACGGACTCATCGTTCTCCGGTGAAGCTAGCGTCGATCCCGTACAGGTACTCCGGTCAAACACTCAAACCTCATCTTGGGGCTGCAGTAGATGGAGAAAAAGATCGGGAACGACTCATCACGGACTCGTCGTTCTCCGGTGAAGCTGGCGTCGATCCCGTACGAGACTCCGATCAAACACTCAAACCTTATCTTGGGGCAGCGGTTGATGGAGAAGATTTCCAGAGAGTGGGGGGGTAGGGGAGGGTGTGGGGCGGGGTTGGAAAGGGCAGAGAGTGGGGGGCGGGGGGCGGGGGAGGGTGTGGGTATATTATAAATAATATAAGGATACCAATGCAAGAATGAAAATGAAAATGATATAAGTACATAAATTCGACAGAAAAAGTAATTAAAATGAATTGTGAAAATAATAAAAGTACAAGAATGAATTTTCTATCTGAATACTAAAATCTTGAAAACAAAAACAGAATACAAAATGCAAAAAAGAATTGTGTAAGCGTTCGGGCCCTAGTGGCTTCTCCTTTTTCTCAAGCTAAGGTGTGTAACCTTGGAATTCAAGTCTTCGACCATGCTATGAATCTCCTCAAAATCTGTAGTCAATGGTCCTTTGCCAAATTTTAATCATTCTAGCTTTTGCATTCTGAAAGCTTCACTTTATCACACTCTCTCCATTCCAAATTAGTGTGAGAGAGAAGGGGGGGGGGGGGGAGGAAGATATTGGGCCAAGAGAGAAAATGAGTTATTAGAGGATTAAATATAGGGAGAGAAATAAAATAAAATAAAAAGTGTAAAAGGGTTGAACATGAAAAAACACCTAGAATATTTCTTAATTTTAAAAGTAATTAATTTTTTTGGGACAATCCAAAAAGGAAATATGATTCTTTTTTGGGGAAAGAGGGAGCATATGCTTAGAACTACAATGTTGATGGATCCCCCCTTCTTAGGGTTATCGAAAAGGGCAAATCCTTAATGGATCCCCCCTTCTAGTCTAATTACTCTTCTTTTGCCAGAAAAATACCAAGCTCTGGCTCTCTGTTTATTCTCTCCTTCTTGGGGGTATCTAGGATTGTTTATATTAAGGTTTGGGAGTAAAAGAGTCGCACAACGCAACGACACTAACATGTAATCCTTATCGCCACAAAAAGATAAAGTAAATAAAACCAAAAAAAAGACCATAACACTTTACCAACCAGTATGCTTAAGGCATTAAGAGTTGTCTGGTTCAAAGGAGTTCCAACTAGTGTTCACTTATCCTTCTAAATTTACCATAAAGCCTTTTTCTAAGAAGAGAAGATTGCTTTTCAATCAATGCACGAGATTAAGATAAATTGGGATATTAACCCTCATATATAACATGATTTTGAAAATATATAGCATGGTTAGATACACACACATATCATCAAAGCATATGAGCAAGCAAAGACGAAACATGTAGGCACAACAAATCAGAGAATCATTAAGGCAAATCCTCAAACATAGCCTGTGTGAACACATGCGTAGATCATCAAAGCACACAACGCATAAGAAATCAAAGCAATGAGCATGCAAGCACAAAAAATCTGAGAAGCACACATGAAAATACGCCAACAAGCTATTGAATAGATAAGAGTGTAAAACATGCAAGTAGACAAGGCACACAAAATTATCAAGGTAGATACAAGGCACGCATATAAGACACATAGGTAGGCAAAGCATGCAAAGGTTATCAAAACACTAGTCGGATTTGCATCAACATCAAATACCTGAAGTAACAATCAAGGCAATGTTAAATTAGTAGCTACTAAAGAGGATGAACAGAAGTTTTCATGACTGTGCTAACTGAATTGGGACTGGATTGTATGTGATATCTCTATTGTAAGCTAAATATCCTTGTCCGGATACAAAAATGGATGCGCTTGAAGAAGGGTGCCTACATATTCTCATTAGAGAGGAATCGAGCCAAATGTAGTTCAAACTAGTTCTAGAAAGGATGACAAGAGACCAAAAATAAAGCGAGATATGTGCATATTAATTTATATTTAAGGCTTAATACCCTCGAACATAGATCTAGAGAAGGAAGTGTATGCACCCGGAGAATGTTCCCTACATACCTCTATCTGAGAGGGATGATGAAAGACCAAACATAGGGCAACGTCTGCATATCAACTCGAATTGCAGCCTAATAACCTTAGACATAGATTTGGACAAAAGACTTTAAGCGAATTTGCATACCGACATTAATTAAGGGTTAATAGCCTCATACTTAAATTTAGAGCAAGAATGGCTGCATGCAAAGAATGTTGCCTACATATCCCCATTTGAGAGGGATCGATTCAAATGTAGTTTGAACCTGCACTGGTAAGAATGATTGGAAAATGATAGGTAAAGGGCTTAAAATAAGCCCCTCGGTAACCAATCATCATAAGACAAGATCCGGAGATTGGAAGTGACTATCACAGAAGTCCAAACAAAATGCTCATAGCCCCATGTAAGACACAAACAAGGGAGAACCTAGCAAAACTCTCTAAGGCGACTCATTATGAAAATCAGTTATGATGCAATAGATTATGTGAAAAAAAATGTTGCAGTCGCTACCGTGACTATCACAGAGGGAAATCCAAGGAGTCCTTTGAAAAAAAAAATACAAGCTGACGCTGACAATGCAATGCACTAGATAACAAAGACAATCACAAGAAGCCCCTAAATAAAACAAAATGCATGCCGAAGGCACTGACAATGCAATGAGCTTGATGAACAAAGACATACACAATCCTAATTGTCATAAGAAAAAAAAATCACAATGAACCGTTGGGAAATAAGCATGGAGACAATACAGACAATTCAATACATTGAAAAAAGCTAGACACTATCAGGACTATTATGAGAAAGGAATCACAAAGAGCCCCTAGATAAAGCAATAAAGACAAACACTATCATGTTTGTCATTAGAAGGGAATCACACTACCCTTAGACAAAATGCATACAGATGACAATGACAATGTAATGGGTTGGATAACGATAGAACTATTAGGACTATCATGAGAGTGGAATAACAAAGAGCCCCTAGATAAAGCGAAATGCATGCAGAAGACGATAGCAATGCAATGAGCTAGATGAACAAAGAAAGACACTATCTTGATTGTCATCAGATGGGATTCATAAGAAACCTCTAGAAAAAATACATACAGATGATTATGACAATGCAATGGACTAGATAAAGATAGACATTCTCAGGACTATTATGAGACGGGAATCACAAAGACCTCCTAGATAAAACTTTTATAAGACATAGTTTTGATGAAAGGTCGCTTAAAAAGGAGTCATTAAGTGAAGCCCATCAGATTAACACACAAAGTGACAAGAAAAATGACCATAGTCATAAATCACATGGGGCAGCATGATGGAAGCCCCTACTTCCAACGTGTATGAGAAAGAGGGGAAGCACCCTACTATAACTATCACATGGAAACTTCGTGACACATAAATATTTGTGTCATAAATTATCTGACGTTACAATAGAAGTGTCACAAATTGTAGCTAGTTTAAGCGTTGGAAATTAAGTGTCACTAAAACCCTTTTTCTTTTGGTAGTGGATATAACATAGCAACTGAAGAATTTGAGAATTCTCTTGGATGATTTTATTGAACTGAAAGGTGTAGTATTTATAGTACAAGATATTAATGTTGATTGCTAAGTTTAGGGATCCTACCTAAATAAGATGATTTGACTTTGGGATCGAACTAAATTAGAAAATTTGACCTATCTAAAATAACATAAGTTGACTTTCTACATAATGACACAACATTTGATTTCCCATGAATCATGGACTAAAATATCAGCTCTATGAGCCTGTTTGTCCTCCATTACCCCTCACCCTCCCCCTAAAGTTAGTGCATAAAGAGTGGAAATGCCAACTTGCGAAGTAGTGCATGAAAACAATCTCGACTGAGTGCTTTAGTGAAGATGTCCGCCAACTGCAGCCAAGAAGAAATAGAGCTAGGAATTAAGACATGTGACTGAATATGTTGGCAGATGGAGTGACAATCGATCTCGATATGTTTGCTTTTTTCATGAAAGACGGGATTGGCAGCAATATGGAGAGTTTCTTGATTGTTACAAAAAAGTGGAACTAGTTTATTGCAAGGGACTTGGAGAGCATGCAGAAGATGAGTGAGCCAGATGATTTCACTAGATGTTGTGGCCATAGTGAGATACTCAGCTTCAGCAGAAGAACAAGAGACCACGGGTTGTTTCTTGAAATGCCTGGCAATAGGAGATGACCTAAGAAACACAATGTAGCCATGGATCTACGTGTGGTGGGATAACCAGCCCAATCGGCATCACAGTATGCTCGCAGAGATGAAGTCCAGCGGAAGGGAAGAAAAGACCTTGACCACGAGAGCCTTTTAAATAGTGTAAAACATGATAAGCAGCATCAAGATTCGGTTGTCGTGGAGAATGCATAAACTGGCTGAGAATATGGACCGCATAGCTGATGTCAGGTTGTGTGATAGTGAGATATAGCATGTAACCGCTATCCTAGTCTATGATTCATGGGAAATCAAAATATTGTATCATTATGTAGAAAGTCAACTTATGTTATTTTAGGTAGGTCAAATCATCTAATTTAAGTAGAATCCATAAGTCAAATCATCTTATTTAGGTAGGATCCCTAAACTTAGCAATCATCATCAATATCTTGTACTATAAATACTTTACTTTTCAATTCAATAAAATCATCCAAAAGAATTTTCAAATTCTTCCTGGTATCAGAGCAAGGCTGATATCCTTGCTACTATAGTGTTCATATGTATGGTTAAAGAAAATGCAAACCAGATTAACGAGGGTTTGGTACCAGTTGTGGCAGCATCTCAGAATACCATAATTGATCCCAAATCTCCATACTATTGGTCTACTTTTGATCATTCAGGACTACTTTTCATCACAAATCCTCTCAAAGAAAATGGCTAAAAACTAAAACTATTTTACGTAGCACAGGAATATGCTAGACGCCTTCATCATGAAGAATAAAGCGGGTTTCGTGAATGGAAAAAATCGAAAACCCAAATGTAAATTCCCAGGATTTTGAACCATGCGTGGAATGCAATACAATTATGTTTTCATGGATCATGAACGTGCTCGATAAAGAATTACAAAATTGAGCAGCACATTCAAAAACCGCCAATGAAATATGGGCCGATCTTCATGAACAGTTCATACAAGGATTGGCGTTAAGGGTGTACTAGTTAAAACGTCAGATCGCACTGTTACAACAAAAAAGGGCTCCCATATCCACTTATTATGGGAAATTGAAGGCAGTTGGGAATGAGTTACATGCACTCAACCCTCAACCTGCTTGCACTTGTGGATGTACTTGAGGGGCCGCAAAGAAAATGCAATCCATACAAGAAGAAGAGAAAGTTTTTTAATTTTCTCATGGGCCTAAATGAAAGCTTTGGCATAGTACAGTCACATACTTTGAGCATAGACCCTTTGCCAACTTTGGGCCAGACCTATGCCATCACAGCCCAAGAAGAGAAGCAAAAGAATGTGGCTGCAGATCGCTCACCACTGTTGAGTCAACTGCGTTGCTCTCACATGAAGACACATCATCTGGCAAACGTGACAATGGCTACGCGATGAACGGCGAGCGACTAACAGATGGGGCCCATGCAGTCATTGCGGGAGAGGAAATCATAGCCATGAAGAGTGTTTTAATTAAACTCATTGGCTATCTTGAACATTGGTAGAAAAGGACACGCAATTGTGCTCGTGGTGAACTAGCAAGCGGTGGTTGAAGAAATATGTCTCTGAATTCCCAGACGTCCGCTAGAAGCTCTGGGTTTGCCGGAATCATTGACGGTATAACTGGGACCTCACTCATACCAGGCCTCTCAACAAAACAGCGTCAACAACTACTGGTCCTTCTCAGTAGTGACATTTCTCCCTCTTCAAATTTGGTGAATAACATGTCTAGTAAGAAAATCAAACATTGGATCATCGACACAAGCCCAATAGATCATGAGTGTTGTAACATCGATCAATTATCTGACCTATTATGCATCCTAAAACTCCACTGGTGCAAATTCTTATGGTGATTTAGACTGCATTATGCATTAGGGATTGTTAATTTGGATAAGAAACTTATGCTCAAGAATGTTCTCGGAGTGCCAGATTTCTATTTTAACTTGTTGTCTATAAGCAAACTGACAAAGGACTTGGGTTGTAAGCTAATATTTTGGTCGGATGTTTGTTTTATACATGACTTGTCATCGATGACGCCGATTGGACTGAGTGAAATGCGGGATGACCTTTGTTACTTGGAGACTAGAGAAGAGGGCAAGGCCTTGACGGCTCAGTATTCGAAGAAATCAGGGTTATGGCATCGACAATTGGGGTATCTTCCTATCTCTTGTCCTAGTCATATCTTCTACTCCTGGTAAATTGAGAGAAAATTTTTGTGATGCTTGCTATAAAGCAAAACAGATTAAACTGTCCTTCCCTCTCCATATGAATCCCTACTTTCTGACAGGAAAGAGATAAGGGAAGTCCATATTAACTCAACTCCCTTTTCTATCTATAGACTTTCCTTAAGAAGCTTAGAGGGGTTTAAGGCTTGATTGTAGCTCTCTAAGGGTTTAACGGTTTCTTACAGGGAGCTAGGGTGTGAAAACTCCTATAGATAAACATGTCCCTCCGGAGGGGAACTTAACACTAACTGAATCGTTAACACGAGGGCCGTCTAGCTCTGGTTCACCTCCGGGGATTGTTAAGGGGTTTAACAATTTCTGTATTGAGCTACTGGCCTTCGACGAAGATATAGAATCTCCGTCTCCGGCCTGAAAGAAAAAGTATAAATCATCATATATGTTTGATTTAATTCACTGTGATATCTAGGGACCATATAGAAATGTATCTATGACACTTGCTAATTATTTTTGACTATTATTGACGATTACAACAAAGCCACTTGGGTTTTTTTTGGATTAGATTTAAATCCGAGACGCATGGCTATTTACTCTACTTTTTTAGTTAGGTACAAACACAATTCAACTCTACTATCAAAGTCATTTGCACAGATAATGGACTTGGATTCAAACACAATGACATTCTCGCTCATTACTAAGAGCACGACATGGAAAGACAGTCTAGTTGTTCTCAGACACCACAACCAAGTGGAGTTGTTTAGTGCAAACATTAGCATTTATTGGAGCACGTGCTTTGTGATTTCAGGCAACCGACCAGTCAAATTTTAGGGAGAGTGTATACTCACGGTGGCCTATTTGATCAATCAGATGTCAATAGAAATACATACATAATAATCATAAATAAAAAGGTAAGTCATTTGTTGTTTACCTCGTATGCTACTTCTTTTCAAGTAATCATTTGTAATAGAACATTTGGTGGTTGTTGAGAAAATGAAAATGAAAATGAAAGGGGAGTATATTTATTTTGTTCGGGTTTGATTAGGTTTAAGATTATACTAATCAAAACATCATAAATCCATTATATAGCCAGTGAAAACCAATTCATTTCTTCTCAACCTTACTAAGAGCATCATCTATTTTAAACAACTATTTCTGTGAATTTTCTTACGAGACTGATGTAGGTTGCGACTAAATTCACATCTCATTTTACTAATTCCGCAACCTTTGGTCCCGAAATGGTTACATCTTCCAATTCCTTAGCAACAAATGGGCATGAACTGGGAGGGGGGGGGGGGGAGGTGTTGATTTAGCCTCACCCAACATATATCATTACAGTATTGAGTCCATGCCCTGATAACTACTATTCAACAAGTCAACAATTTTTAACAGGTAATAACTTTTTAGAAAACTAACTCCATCCCACAGGTATACTTTGATATATTCTCATACCCCGTAATTAATAGATTTTGAAAAACAACATGTATTGTTGTTAATAATAGGAGAGAAAATATTCATATATGTTTATGTTATTCTATATAAACCTAACTAATATATTACTAACGTATATGGATATAAAACTTCCATGTATAAACTATATTGTGCATTTAGAAAAAATACTTGGACAAGACTCGTAGAAACTATACTAGGAAAGTCTTCTTATTTTACTGGAAGTTAACTAACCATATAACGAGTAAAACACAGAATGTTAACAAAAAGAACAAATGGCAAAACACAGTTGAGAAAATTACAAAGAAAATTGAGACATAAGCACTGCAAGAAGGTTCAGAAAAATATCATTAGCCTTTTAGAGCTTAAATTAAATATCATTTATACTTCTTAAAACTAGAATTGGACAAACTGCGTAGATGGCTTCACAAAAAGATGTAAGGAATGTTTTTTACTAACAAATATTTTCGAGTGAACTTAATAAATTACCGGTTTCAATTATCCATAAATTAAAGATCTTCCAATATTAATTAATGAGTTAATTACGCAGTTGATCACTGTACAATTAGACAAATTTCACTTTGACTACTGAACTTTAATTTGTGTCAAAGTGACCATTGGACTCTTTAATTTGTTCAATTAAGTCATTCCGTTAGGTTCCGTTAACAAAAGGTCCGTTAAATCATTTAATTTAGGGGCAAATCCGTCAGTCTCTATTCTTTTTTTTCTTCCTCTTCTTCTTCTTCTTCTTCATTCTTCTTTCTCGTTCGATGTCTTCGACCTCAACCAAGCATCAGCACCACCAAGCACAGCCACCGCTCCACCACCAACCACTACGCGCAACCGCGACACCAACCCAACACAACCACCTCGCGCAACCGCGACACCAACCCAACACAACCACCTCGCGCAATCGCGACACCAACCCAACACCACCACCAAGCGCAACCACTGTCATACCCACGACCACCTTCTGTCCTCCACCATTAAACTCACAACCGCCACCAATACAGTCCACCACTACCACCAAAAAACTAACCCATTAACACCACAGATCTGAAACTTAAAAAAAAAAAACGATTTGAAAAGGAAACAATCCATCGGCGCAATCGGACGCCACAAAACCACCATAACAGCTCTCCATCGGTGCAACCGACACAATCGGAAGCCACAAACCCCCATACTAGCTCTCCATCGGAGCAACCGGCGCAATCGGAAGCCACAAACCACCATACCAGCTCTCCATCGGCGCAACCGCCGCATTACTATCCATCCAAATCCAAAAATTAACTAACATCGTGGAGGGCGGGAGCGAGACCCACGGTGCTTTCCATTGGATAACTTTGACAGGCGATGATCACGATGAGCAATAGAACTGATGGTGGTCGTGGGTATGGCGATGCTTGTGTAGTACGTGACGGGTGGTTGAGATGGAGGAAGAAGAATAGGAGAAGAAAAAGAAAAAGAAAAAGAAAAGTAGAAAAAGGATAAAAATAAGAAAAGAAGATTAAAAAAGAAGTAATATAAGAAAAAATTGAATTTTTATGTTTGGACAATTTTGCCCTATATGTGCCTCGCACATGGACACTTAACGGACCTTTTGTTAACTGAACCTAACAGAATGACTTAATTGAACAAATTAAAGAGTCCAATGGTCACTTTGACACAAATCAAAGTTCAATAGTAAAAATAAAATTTACATAATAGTACACTGGTCAACCGCATAATTAACTCTTAATTAATTATATATGAGAGACACAAGAAAACTGCTTGAAAGTCAATGGAGTAAAGTTAGAAAGAAAGAAAGAAAGAACGGCAACGCAATTGAGACTTGCTTGTATACGCCACCATTATCTTCCAATATTATTAATTATATATTTATATTTATATTATATATATAAGAGAGACAAGAAAAGTGGTTGAAAGTCAGAGGAGTGAAGTTAGAAAGAAAGAAAGGCAACGCAATTGAGGACTTGCTTGTATACACCGCCATGTAATGCGAGTGTTGCAACTAGCCAGTTTGTTTGTTGCTTTCAGTTATGATTTCTGACTACAAGTAAGCTGCTACTTTGCCCGCCACCTCTCACTCTCTCCGCCACCTGTTTCTTCCCCTCCCCCCCCCGAAAACTCACGCTTTACACCCACACACACACCCACACCCACAATTCGATACCTTCGATACTTACTGAGCTTCAATGGCAACCAACGCGTGCACGTTCAGCAAGAATCCGCTCCAAATCCAACCACCCTTCCAATCACCGACGAATTTTGGTGTTTCGCTTGGCCGTTGTAGGAGTCCGTTGAAGCTAGGGTGCGGAGGTAGCCGGAGGCGCGTGTTCGCGGTGCAATCTGTGCCCAAGGGGGGCGCCACGGAGGAGGCGAGAGCGGAACGAAAGGAGTCCGACAGCACGCTCGTATACGCGCCCACGCCGTCCAATCGCGATCTTCGTACTCCTCACAGCGGGTGATTCGAGTTATTTCTGTTAGTTTTGATTTATAGCATTCAGTAGTTAGTTTGGCACGCATTATCGATTTTGGCATATATGCGCGCGTGAATTCTTATGGGGCTGAGAAATAGAAGGAAGAAAAAAAAATTATGTCTTATTTTTTTGCTGCTTGTGGCTGCAGAGAAGAATGAAGAAAAAAAAAATGAGAAAGGAACCTTTTTTCAAAATAGATTAGTACTGTATTATTTATCATCTTTTAAAATGTGATGGAAATGAAAGCTCATATTTCTGTTGGGTGTGAAAATGGAGTTCAGAATAAAAGAGTATTCTTTTACCATGTTTCTTTTTATTTGCATGCTTTTGTAACAAGGCATGATAGTTTGTACTCTCTCATGCGGTTTGAGTTCTCGAATCAGGTACCATTTTGATGGAAGTACTAGAAAGTTTTTTGAAGGCTGGTACTTCAAGGTCTCAATACCAGAACAGAGGCAGAACTTCTGCTTTATGTATTCTGTTGAGAATCCGGTGTTCCGCAGGAAATTGAACAGATTGGAGGAGGCACAGCATGGACCTCGTTTTACAGGAGTAGGGGCTCAGATTCTTGGAGCGGATGATAAGTACATTTGCCAGTACACAGAAGAATCTCAGAACTTTTGGGGAAGTTATTATTCTAACTTGAGTGTTTAACTTGTTGCTTTTCTTGCTAATTGAACTTATCTCTGTACTAACAGAAGTGCCATGTACATGTGTTTGTTTCTATGTTAACTATTTGAGAGAAGCATATTGATGGTGTCTGCAAGTGAATGTTCCAGCTTCCCCGTAACCCCCTCCCCCAATTACCCTATTTCTACTTGGGACAGAAATGTTCATTTTTTTGCTATGGAAAACAATATATGGTCCAGCTTTCAATTCATTTTTCTATAAAAAAAGTGGTACTGATTCATCTGATCGAATTTATTAATGCATAGGTAGGCGTGAGCTCATGCTGGGAAATACTTTTAGAGCCCAGAAAGACATGCAGCCTCCAAGTAAGGAGGTTCTTCCTCAGGTCATTATGCCTTCTTTGTTACTTCTAATTGATGGTGGTACTAACCGGTTTAGAGTTTCTATTGTTTTATGCTTATCGTTGCATTTTGTTATGCTATCAAACTTTCATGTTCCACATTATATCGTTACAATCATTGACCTTGTAACCTTTTGAAAGAAGGTGAATACACATAAAGAGTATTTAGATGATCTTTTTATATGAAATGGAAGCTTTTGTGTTGCAGAGTTCATATATGACAGAACCTTCAGTAAGGAACTAAGGCTGCCGGCTGCCTGATGATCAAATATGGCGGGCTTAGGCTTTGGTTTATTGTCTTTGCTAAAGAAGGCTATTTTGGTCTTTAGAGGGGTTTGTCTTGGCTGTGGCTTGGCTACTTTTGAAATTTAATATATGTTCTAAGCTGTTGGCTTGACTTCAATGGCAGGCTTCTATATGTTTGGGATATTCATTACGCCCCTTTTGATGTTCCAGATCATGTAATTCTGGAATGATGGGGGTTGCTTAAATCTTGACTCTTGCAGTTGAAAACTCCATCTGGTTTTTGGGATTTGATGAATCCGCATCTTTGGCACCTGGTTTTTAGATTCTTTTACCTCATTTTCTTTGATCTTATTTATCGCAGTGTTGCTAACTTCACGAGTGGCGTAGGACTTTGTGTTTTGTCTTAGGATTTTCCGTTCTTGACCAATGAGGATGTAGAATGATAAACTTAGGCCCCTATGCCTTTCCTGGTATTAAGCCTTTATACCCTAAATTTATGATATATGTAAACGTAGGATTATTTACAAAGTGGATTGACAGCACTAGTGATATATGAGATACCAAACTTGTCAATAACTTACCTATGTGCATATGGCTTTTTGCACTGATAGTGAGGCACTGCTCCGCGTAGATACTGTGATGAGAAATAGCTTCCGGACCTCTTATTGGCAGTTTTGTGTTTCCATGGATGATATTCTAGTTTTGCTCTTATGTTCTCTAAGAGGAAGAACCTTCCGTAATTCATATGATTCAGATCCAAAAGTTTTCCATCAGTTAAGTGCCTAAAAAGAAGAAGGCCTCAAGTAATATGCTTGCGGTAAACTATGAACATCAAGAGGCTTTGGGTCTAGAATGATTTAGTAAAATACAAGTAGATTGAGGATGAAGAAGGGTTGTCTGTCTGTGCGTATTTAGCGATGCTATAAGCAGAAAACTGAGGAAAAGGAGGAGGGAGGAGGATGGCATAGTAGATCGAATTTGTTTTATAATGTTCGTCAGAAGAAATGAAGGGTGTGTTGCCTTGTAAATCGACATAATATCAGTAAGTGATTATTTATTTAAATTCTTCATACTAGCTTTCATAAGAGTTCACTAATATGAAATGAACAAGGCAAATCGGATATTCTTGGCAGATGCCTATCTTCCTATCAGATCAAGTAGTTCCTGACAACATTGGGCTGATGAAACAAGAATGCCAGCACCACCAACCAAATACACTAATATACCAAACTGTAGTCAATCATATTGAGATACATCACGCATCAAATCGCTGTATGTCGCAATCATAATTTGCATGAGAAGATATGGTTCAATCCAATAGGTGATAGAATGTAATCTCAATATGGCAAACTGAATCATCTTACAACACTGAACAAATCTAGTGACACGTTGCACTGCCAGTTATAAGCATCAGTTGTTTTTGGTTGTAAAAGTACAGAAGAATTTGATACTAGTAAAAAACTAAAGGGAGAAGGAAAAGGAAAATTACTGCTTGCCAATATGGCATATTGCATCGCGTATCATAAGGTATATGTCATACATGGAAATTGTAGGAACGTGCAATACAATCCCAATGTGTAGTGGGATACTTTGTGATTGTCCTTATAAGACCCTGTTTATGAACTCATATGTACCTACTTGGCTAGCCCTTTTTGCGCGAGGCAACGCCTTGTGGCGGGGCCGTGGACCGGGTCGTCACAGATGGTATCAGAGCCGACTTTCGAAAGTTTGGGCTAGGCTATCCAGTTGGGTAACTGATGGTTGGGGAAAACGAAGGCAAGCCTAGGTATATCCCACATCAAGAGGATGGTTGGGGCAACGAAGGGTGAGCCAGGTATATCCCAAATTGGCTAGAGAGGAAAACTTTGGACTGTGTGATCGAGCCTTAGCGAGGATGCTAAGGTATAAGGAGGGGAGATTGTGATATCCCACATCAGATGTGGGATAATTTGTGATTGGCCTTATAAGACCCTGCCTTTGAACTCATATGTACCTACTTGGCTAGCCCTTTTTGAGGGAGGCAACGCCCTTTGGTGGGGCCGTGGACCGGATCGTTTATATCCGTTCACGTTGTTTGATAAGATAAGGATCTTGTCCTGTACAACATTTACATGCGCACCTATAATTTCTAAAGTTACCAACACAATCTGTAAATTTTGCGATTACACTCCATTTAAGGGAAACTATCCTTAGTAATCAGGTCTGGATTCAGTTCCAAAGAAACAGGTATTTGCATCATATCCGTTTCGTCCAAAGTGGCACTGATTAGACGAGTTACGGTGTGACACAACTCACAAGGCATTTGTGCGTTTCCGGGCTCCGACATATAATTACATCTCGGCTATGTGACACGAGGCACCAGGCGGGCTAATCAACAAGGTCATGAGAGGCATAAGGGGTTTAGATGGTGCTATACCGGTTTGCCAATAGGTTGGCAGGTGCGTGGCAAAGTTTAAGTGGAAAAGCGGCATGGCCAATCGTTACCTGAAGTCATTATCATAAGTGATGCAAGTTCGCGTACCCTAGATGCAAGTTGAAATGAGCGTGACAGCATGGTTTCATGAAGGCCGTGCATGTAAGGTTACAAAGACAGGCCCAGATGTGAAGGGGTGTGAGTGTAAGTTCGAATACTGGTACGTCTAATTGTTGTATTACCAACCATATCCCCGCCTTACCAGGCAAAGATAAAAAGTAGTCATAACTCCTTACGTATGTACGTAGCCACTACTATGCCTTTCCTCGAGCTCTGGTTTCACTCAAGCTGCCATTTATTAAGCACTATCACTTTCCTGAGTTTCTTGCCCATGCTGCCTTGTCTAGTTCGCACGTTGATCTCATTGCTTCCAACTTAGCATCTTACTTGGGAGTCAACATCGGCCATATCTAGTTTATGGCACCTCAACCGCAGCTTTATGCCTTTGGCACCTTTTGCTCGCCCTATGAAAACCATATGCTGTTAAGCATCAAACCACTAACAATCGGGTATGAGGCCTACAGGTGTCGTGTATCAGGTAATGCTAAGCATTGTTTTGTTACGCAGGATTACATTCTCAATACACACCCTAACTTGTGCCAAACTTTGTTTCTGAGTGGGCCAATCACGTAGATGAATTGAATCTAAGTTTGTTTTCCTGGACATTGCCTGGTTCCGGGCTGGATTGACCAACTCCGATGCCATGTTTGGAAGGCCCACAAGGCTTACATGGTTAACGCTCCTCCTATTTGGGATTATATTCTCAATATGAGTACTTTAATGCTGATCACGTGATGCCAATGGTGGAACCTGATAGTCCTTAAGGTGCTGATCATTATCAGTCGTTCAGTTTTACTCTGTTTCGAAATCTCCTTGTGACGAAGATTTTACTCCTTGACATGCTTTTCCTCGTTTAATCTACTTTCAGCAGCTGAAATATAACTGTAAAGAGTAAGTGTATTTTCGCCTTCATGGTAGCAAGCCCAAGTGAATCACTGATTTGGCGTGAAAATACTAATGAAAGTTCACTTCACATGAAAGCGATTACTGGCTGGAGTATCTGCTGTATCCATGGGGGGCTTAAACTGACACCTACTACCTATATAATTAAGAAATAAAGCTCCATGATTTTATGGTTCACCTAACATCAATAATTTTTGCATCTACTTTCTGTCTCCCTTTGATACTTATCACTATCTTTAGTTGTCAACGATTATCAATTGTCATATCTACTTTCCGATCTCCCTGATTGTTATTGCCACAACTAGTTGCTATCATTTCTCTATGTAATGCTCTCACAGTACAGGCAAGGTGTGTTCCAATAGTTTGTTTAGGATCAGATGATAAGCTTTTGTGGAAATGAGAATTGTATTTGAAAGAGCACTGTCTAGAATGTCTTGTCATTATTCATAGAATGTGATTCATTTCCATTATGTTGTGCCATCGATAATTCTAGCAATAATATCAATTGCTGCAATTTCTCCGGCAAGCTATATGGATATCTTCTCTGTAGTCGTAGCTCAAAGGGTAATGTTGGATACAAAAATTAACGTAGATTGCCACTGGATGCTACAGAGTGACACTTGCATTACTTTTCTGCATGTTCCTTTCCTGACCTCGTCAAAGTGTCCTGGTTTTTCTTTCAACATGAAAAGTAGGAGATTCTCCCAAAAATATACAAAATCAGTTTTCTTAGTGGACAATTCTTTTCTTTGTTTTATCAAAGTTGTTTCTGCAATTATGGAAACATTAACAGCACGATGGATATTAAACATTGGTTAACCGGAAAAGAAATGCTATATATCCGTCGTTACTATAGAAACTGTACATAATTTTGATCTTATCTTTATTTGATTTGTTGTTCATTCAGGAGTTTGACCGGAGAGTGTTGGAAGGATTCCAAGTTACTCCACTTTGGCACCAAGGTTTCATTCAGGATGATGGAAGGTATGCTGTTTTAGGTATCTTGTATCACGAAGTCATTTTCAGAATTGCTGTATTAATTAGGAAGATACTACAACATTATCTAATGCTTAGTGTAAAAGATATCCTTGTTTTCTACTCATGATCATATCTGTAGAGGAACATGGTTTACAGTTATGTAACTTGTGCTATTTTTCTTGAAAATCAGAAATTGTAGTGAGAGGTACCGAATGGTGTTATCGATAAAGCTTAATTTATCAGAAGCCCCTTAATCTGAGTACCAAATATACTTGCACATGGACTATTCCGTATGAATTGTTGGGGTTCTAAAATAGATATTCTCTTTAGATTATCATATTTTGAAGTGATTTCAATGGTCGTCTGGATTTATCCACATAGATCAATATCTTTCAATACGCCGTCCTGTCTAATTTGGGTGCCCTGAGGTTTTTGGCGTTGTGGAGTCCTGTTTGAATTTTGGTTTCTTGTTTGTCGATTCATAATGAAAGTACGGGGGAGGTACATCCCATTACAAAGCTACTTCGCATCACTGTCAAGCCCAGGCTGTTCCCATACTCATTTTTTTTAGGAACTTGATATGCCAGGTTATGGTTAATGCAATACCCATTATCATTAGTAGCTCCATAGCATGGATTTTGCAACAGTGAGAAGTAAAAGTCTTGCTTATACGCGAAGCGGAAATGATCCACTCCACTTGTCAAAAGCCTAGCATTTTTATATATCTTAAACTGAATATGTGCTTTAACTGCTTGACCTGGGTCTGCTTATAACGGCAGGACAAGTTATGCTGAGACTGTAAAAACTGCACGTTGGAAGTACAGTACCCGGCCTATCTATGGTTGGGGAAATCTCGGGTCCAAACAGAAGGCAACTGCTGGCTGGCTTGCTGCTTTTCCAGTATTTGAACCTCATTGGCAAATATGCATGGCTGGGGGACTCTCAACAGGTAATAACTGATTCCTCTCTCGTCGGCAATGATTTTTGATTCAATGATTCGTATTAGCTTTTGGATGGGATACTCAACTCTTGTTTGGTCTGACTTTGGCATCATGTAATAAGTAATGGCATGTGAGCGACATAATTATGAAAAATAGCTGCACCTTGGTTGTTTCTCAACAGCTTTCAACATATTTTCCATATTTGCTTAATGCTGGCCTTCAATTGATTCATTTCCGTCCTTATGCTTTGCAACAGTGGAATGTGGACTTTTGGAAATTTAGAAGTAGTAATAGCATAATGTGATGAGATGATGGGTATGCCTAAAAATCTCAATGGTTTACCATGTTGGAACTCTGCTTACTGGGAAATGCCGTGTGCCGTGTCACCACGTCTTGTGTCCCTGCCACTCGAGATTTTGTGCATAAACATTACGCTACCTAACACTAATATTATTTATCTGTAGTATAATAACCTGGAAACATCTCCCTGTAGAAGCAGAGGCAAGGCTGCATACATCAGCTAGGCTACCTAATAAAGTTCATTTATAACTGTTCTTGACAAGTGACTGAAGTATTAGTGTGGTTATTGACTTCACTATGGCTATGTGCAACAAGTTGTGGAAATATGGAGAAGAAATTGTTTTCCTTTGAGGAGTAATGATAAGGTTCCCACTGTCGCCCCATAAGTTTTCACAAAATGATGTGGCTCACTGTCAGCCACTCAAGTCAAACACTGGGACTATATATCTTGAACTACATGGACATGTAGGGAAACAACTTTAGGATGCAAGGCTGGGTTCCCATCATTACTTGTTTCCTAGTTACCCTTTTATCTGAAAATTCCTTTTGGCAAAAATCGATTAATTTTTCTTCCCTTGCGCGTTATGTACATCTAGAGAAAGTACACCATTAGGTTCTCATTCTTTTTCAGGTTGGATAGAGTGGGATGGTGAAAGGTTTGAGTTTGAAAATGCCCCGTCTTACTCCGAAAAGAATTGGGGTGGAGCGTTCCCCAGAAAGTGGTTTTGGGTAAGTTTCCATCCTATATTGTTTGCATGGTCTACTATGCAAGGCCACTTTACTTGAACTACGTACGCAAAAACTGCTGGTTTAACAATGGTATTGTGCACAAGTCATGCACCTCATAAGACGGCCTTTTATGGAATGGTCATTTGAAGAATGCACCTCTTTTGATTTCCCTGCTCCCCCCTCTAATATTGAAGAGCTTATTTACTGCCGAAACCCCCAAGAGAAAAATGAATATGACTTTTCTTGATAAAGCCCGAGCAAAGATGCCATTGTTTTCCATTTGCTATGCCGTGGACCACTTTTTTTTTTTCAGCCCAGAGCAGACAAGGTGGGGGTTTTTCTCTTGAACACCCCCACCCCCCCCAACACACATACATGCACAACCAGTGCAGAGAAACTGTAAACTGGTAGTACACACCTGGGAGGATTCTTATGTTATAGAGTAATGAATTGATAGCTTCGCCAATATACCACTTGCTGATTTAACGATGCAGCTAATTGATTATTAACTGGTCATGTTTGCTTATAGGTCCAGTGTAATGCCTTTAATGGTGCTACTGGGGAAGTTGCTTTGACTGCTGCTGGTGGATTGAGGCAATTGCCCGGACTGAGTGAAAACTTTGAGAATGCTGCTCTGGTAACTTTCTATTGAGTTTGCGGTATCAGCATTCCAACACTTTCTTATTTATTTTTGTTACAGAATTGCGCATTAGTGTATACCATGATTTATTATAAATCATGATAATGGAGGCAGAAAAAGCGCGCACACAGACATATTTGGGGACTGATCCAAATATAGAGCTAGAAAACACTCATTTATCTTGCCAATCTCTCACCGTGCACGTAAACAAGCGGGTGGTGGATATCTAGCGTCGTTAAAAAATATCTGCCCAACCGCCCCTAAGACAGGCAGTCCCTCTAGATGACGGTTTTACTTACTTTACTTTCTCTCCACTGTAACCAATCTTTTATAATGTAACTACCAAGGTCTTCAGCCCAGTCATACTCTTAGTACTTTGATGCCCCTTGTAGCACATCCAAGCCCTCCCAAGTCCCAACTTCCCTTCATCAGACACCACCAGTCGCCGTCAAACTCTCTTCTCAACGACCTCCACTATCTTTTCAACTACCTCTTTCTCCACCACCATCACCAAACACTATATTACTAATTGAACCATTTGGAGACCACCTACGATTAACCACCAGCAGCACAACCACCACAACCTGCAAATCCACCACCACCACAAATTGCAAGTCCACCACCATTACAACCTAAAAACCAACCACTACCTAATCCTCCTTACGTATTTTCCTGGCCACGACCTTGGACGCCACCAATATCATCAATCACTAACTGCCGCCAACATTACAATTCATCCCACGACTTTCATCGATCACATAATTCGCCACCACAACAAGCAGGCCACCGCCATGACCAACTCTGATTATAAATTAATCTCATATTAATTAAAGCCCATTGACATTGAATCTCACACCACCACCATCATCGCCCTCCCCTCACAGACCAACAGTGCCACCACACTACCCATCCCCATGTCTAACAAAAACCAATCAAATCTCCATGTATTCAACGTGGACAAACTCTGTGAGAGCGAGAGGGAGAGAGAGAGAGGGGGAGAGGGAGGGAGGGAGGGGGAGGGAGAGCAGGAGGGAGAGGGAGAACCGCCCAAAACTGGGGCAGTTGGTACTGAACTTTTTTTTTGTTTCTAAGAAAGGTTATATAAGTAATTTTGTAAAACCACCTATCCAAAAGAGGGGTGGTTGGACGAGTTTTTTTTTCATTCAGAAAAGTCGATCCTAGCTGTCTACGTGCTGACATGAACGCGTGCAGATCATCTAAATAAAATGTGGTTTATTTGGCTTTATATTTGATCGGCCTTCATATATATATATATATATATATATATATATATATATATATAGGGAGCTGATCCATTGCTCGCGCTAGCAAATGGAGTTAAGTTGCAAGCGCGATCTGACCGTCCATCCTACAAGATGGACGGCCCAGATCGCGCCTTTTTCGAAAACTGTCAATCATCCGCGACACTATGTCGCGGACGGACTTTTTTACCTTTTTGCCCCTCCACCCGTCCGCTACACTGTATCGCGGACGGTCCAAATCTTTTTTTACGTTTTTTTTAAGTTCATCCGCTACATAATGTAGCAGACGTTTTTTTGACAAAAATACCCTCATGTTCCATCTGCTACATTATGTAGCGGACGAGTAGGCAGGCACTATTTTTTTTTCTTTCTCTTTCTATGTCCTTTCTCTCATTGTCCTTCTGACATCTCTCTCTCTCGTTTCTCTCACTGTCCTTTCTCATTAGAGCTGTTACCTGCGCGGGCCTCTTCCCCAGAATTTGTTCTGTTGTGGTGAGTCATGAATTATAATTTTTATGTTTGCCGTGTTCTGCTTTGTCACGGTAGTGAACAGATGGGATAAAAGTTCTGGGAAACATTTGTTCTGTCCTTTCTCTCATGTTCAGCTTTGTCTCAGTAGTGCACAGATGGGATAAAAGTTCTGGGAAACATTTGTTCTGTCCTTTCTCTCATGTTCTGCTTTGTCTTTGTGAATTTGGCCTTTTGGAAACATTTTTTCTTCAGATAATGTTTTTTGTTTGTATGGTTACCTAAATGATAAAAGTTGCAGAAACAAAGTAAGAAAGAGAGGGTTAAACTGGCTCTAATGAGATACAGTGATGGGTTCGTGGGTAAGCAGCCATGGCTGCCGTGAGGAGGTGAGGGCGAGGGGATTAGTGCACCTGTGTGTGAAAAAAGGAGAGGGGAGTAGCATCAGGTTGCTGCCTTGCGTGAGAGTGCATGTGTGCGTGTGTGCGTGTGAGGGAAAAATGAACAAAGGGACACTGCCGTGAGGCAGTAGCACTGTTACTTGAATGCCTTTTCTTTGAGCCTGAATGCTCCGGCGCTGCTCTTCGACGTCTCTTCTTCGCGGCTGAACAAGATCCATGCTATGAAAATTTGTGCTACATCCAGAACCCATAAAAGAAATCATGGTGAGAGAAAAGAGAGAGAAAGGAGAGAGAAAGTGTCATAAATTGATGAGAGATAGAGAGAGAGAGAGAGAGGAAAGAGAGTGTGTCAGAAATTGACGAGAGAAATGAGAGAGAGAACCATGTCAGAATTTTAATGAGAGAAAGGACAGAAAAAAAAAGTGCCTGCCTACTCGTCCGCTACATAATGTAGCGGATAGAACATGAGGGTATTTTTGTCAAAAAAACGTCCGCTACATTATGTAGCAGACAAACTTAAAAAAAACGTAAAAAAAAGATTTGGACCGTCCGCGATACAGTGTAGCGGACGGGTGGGGGGCAAAAAGGTAAAAAAGTCCGTCCGCGACATAGTGTCGCAGACGACTGACAGTTTTTGAAAAAGGCGCGATCTGGACGGTCCATCTTTCAGGATGGACGGTCAGATCGCACTTGCAACTTAACTCCATTTGCTAGAGCGAGCAATGGATCAGCTCCCACATATATATATATATAGGGGCGTGATCCGTTGATAGCGCTAGCAACTTAATCCAAGTTGCTAGCGCAATCTGGCCGTCCACGCGCGAGAATGGACGGCTAGATCGCGTGCCACGACCACCATTTTTTAATGTAGCGGACGATGAAAAACCGTCCGCTATGTAATGTTACGGACGGCCAAATCGCGTTAGCAACTTGCCTACGCTAGCAACTTGATAGCGCTATCAACGGGATCAGCTCCCATATATATATATAGGGAGTTGATCCGCTGAGAGCGCTAGCAAACTGGGTTAAGTTGCTAGCGCGATCTGGCCGTCCACGCGCGATCTATGGACGGTCCAGATCTTTTTTTTGCTTTTTTTTTAAGTCCGTCCGCTACATAATGTAGCGGACAATTTTTTGACAAAATACCCTCCAGCTCCGTCCGCTACATTATGTAGCGGACAGAGGCAGTACTTTTTTTTTGACTCTTTCTCTCTCCTTTGTCTCTCCTTTGTTAGATTAATTTTCAGACATGTTTGATGTCCGCTACATTATGTAGCGGACGACTGTACTGCACTTGTCTTTTCCATCTCAGTCTCCTTCGCTTTCTCTCTTTCCTTCTCAGCTCCAAGAATTGGCCTTTTTCCCTCCAGTGCAAAATGTGCAATGCAATACCCAACACCACCGTCACCGACCACCACTGTCTGATCGTCGCCGTCGCCGCCGCCACCACAATCCAAACCACAACCAATCAAACTGCTATTGCCCAGCCACCATTAAACTTCCATCAACCCACCACCACGATCCAATCGCCCATGCTCCCAATCGCCACAGCTAAACTGTCGCCGCACCCAACCACCATCGTCCAAACCGTCGCCATCAATTTTGCACTTAAACCATCGCCGGCCGACGAGCTCTTCTCTGACGGCACTGAGACTGTCCAACCCGTGCCATGCCGTCCCATCACCGTCATTACCAGGCAATCGGCGCACCACCAGCGTCAATCGGCCCAACCACCAGTGCTCTCAACACAGTTTTCCACAGGCCCAGGCACCACAAAACCACCGTCGTCACTGTGAGGCTGCCGGAGCAGCAATACGAGCACAATAACTCAAACTTTCAACAAAAAAAAGGAGAAAGAGAAGAGAATTAGGCAATGGCGGCATCCTCGTCGCTAGGGCAGAGTTGTACATGAAGCAGGCGCGTGGCGGGCGCGCGTCTTCGTGGGAGCGTTGGTTGTGGTGGTCGAAGCTCGGGGAGGAGGCGAAGGCCTTTGCTGCGGCAACGCCGGAGTCGAGCTCGGCCGTGTTGTGGGCCGTTGTCGTTGCTGCAAGGAGGATGGAGAGAGAGAGAGAGAGAGAGAGAGAAGAAAAAGAAGAAGAAAGGAGGGGAGATGAGGTCAGACATGTCAGGGGAGAAAAAGAAGTGTGCCTCTGTCCTGTCCGCTACATTATGTAGTGGACAGAGTTGGAGGCTATTTATGTCAAAAAATTGTCCGCTACATAATATAGCGGACACTAGATATGTCAGAAAATTAATCTGACAAAGGAGTCAGAAAAAAAGTACCGCCTCTGTCCGCTACATTATGTAGCGGACGTAACTGGAGGGTATTTTTGTCAAAAAATTGTCCGCTACATTATTTAGCGGACGGACTTAAAAAAAACGCAAAAACAAAATCTGGACCGTCCACAGATCGCGTGTGGACGGCCAGATCGCGCTAGCAACTTCTCCTATTTTGCTAGCGCTATCAATGGATTAGCTCCCATATATATATGTATGTATGTATATCTGGTGAACTCATAAAGGAGAAGTAAAAGAATGCGATAGCCTATATATCCCTTGTATGCGTGTTTTGATTAGGTACCTGTGCTAAGAGACCAACTACTTTTAGATTGTGACAACTGACAAGAAAAAATTTCTTTAAAGTTCAAGTTTATTGTTAGACAATGTCTTGAGTTTGTTACATTCTTTTCACGATGTCTCCTTGTTTTCTTTTTGTTTTGGCTATTATTTAATGTTTATTGTTGAATGTGTTTGAATTTGGACAAACTGTTACGCATTATTCCTCGTACCCTTTAGTTGTTTGACTAAGGCATTTTTTAACAGTATAAGCTCTGCGAACAGACGGTTACTTAACGTAGTACCAAAGCTATCATTTTGCAAGGTCTTGTGATCAATTCATTCTGCTTGTATATTTGGTCCCTCTATATAATAGTGCAAATGCACTCTGCTTATTTGTGCACTTAATGGTGGTGCACCTTGATTTGTTTCTCATAGATTTGTCTCGCCATGTGTTTATGGGGCTTGCGCTTGAGCGCGGAGTGTTAAGCATGACAGACATTGTTGGGCCCATTCTCTAATAACTTGACCTTTTAGAGCATACGGTAACCTAACAGCACTATTAAACAGATGATAGAATTTCTCTTTAAATTTTATTCAGATTGCCTTAGGTTGGTCTACCTCATTTGATTTAGCTCCAAGGCTGAAATAATGGGGTTAGTTTGCATTTTGTCTTGTCTTATTGTTTTTCTTACTTCCACTTTTCCATAAGTCTATTCATTGCTCAGATTTGTAGACCTTCTGCTTGAATGACAGTACTTTCATTTCTTATGTATCAGAAACACTGCCACACCATTGCGTTTTGTCATTTCATGTTTTGTTGGACTTTGTTTACTGAACTGAGATATCTTGTTTGGTGCGAGCACCCATATATATATATTTCACTAAGTAATCCCTGGTGAATTGATATTCTTCTATTTCTCCTGCAGATTGGAGTTCACTATGGAGGTATATTTTATGAGTTCGTGCCATGGAATGGAGTTGTTAATTGGGAAGTTTCTCCATGGGGTTATTGGTACGTGTCTGCAGAGAATGAAAGACACAAGGTTAAGTGCATATATCATTTATATAGCTTTTTTTTGGGTACAATCTTTAGAACTCTGTGATTGTTAATGTCTGCACGCCATATGAGTGAAATCCACATTATTTTGGTCGGTTTACATTTGTTTGTGAATCATGCCCAAGAGCTTGAAGCTATAATACACTACTTCCAGGAAAACCGATTTAACAATCTGGTTGAAAATTATACTACCAATTTACCTCAACACTGGAAATCCTTTTTGAGCAGGTAGAAGTGGAGGCTACTACTAAGGATCCAGGAACGACCTTGCGTGCTCCCACCTCAGAAGCTGGACTTGCTCCAGCTTGTAAAGACACTTGTTTTGCTGACTTAAGGCTACAATTGTGGGAAAAGAAAAAAGATGGCAGTCAGGGGAAGGTATGCTTCACTTCTCAATACTGAACACTTCCTAAGTTAAGCCAAGAAACATCAATACCGTCAGAATCAGCACATTCACCTTCTTTCACTTTTGACTACTAAATGAATCAGCTTCCATTCCAATTTCTGGGCAGTAGTTTTGTTTCTAGGTATCCAATTGCATGTACTGCTGTGCTTGTAGCCAAGGAGGTCAAATGCTTCGAAGCATACTGGGCTTGGATGGCCTTTACTGTTGCATCGCCTCTTCTTTGGTCTACTTTTGGGCTCCAAGAGAGGTTGGACGAGATGCAGTAGCAATAAGCTATTTCTGCCAGCTTTGGTAGTGGGGGAATTCTTTCAAGATAGAAATACCCACTCTAACCCCCCCACCACAACCCCCACAAACACACACAAAAAAAAAAAAATGCACCGGGGAAAGACCCCATTCAGAACTTAAGGAAGAAAGAAACAAATGGACGGGACATCATATTCATGTACATACAGAAACGGTTTCCTTGTTATTCAATCATAAGGCTTGCTATGAAATAATGATTTCAATCCTCATGACATGTTACACATTGATAGCCTAAATTCATTTGGTTGTTTAAGCACTTCTCGTGTTTTATAGCTTATTGTGGATACAACAAGCAACATGGCAGCAGTTGAAGTTGGAGGAGGACCATGGTTCAACACCTGGAAAGGCAAGACATTCACACCAGAAATAATTAACCGTGCTCTTAACCTTCCTGTTGATGTGGAGAGGGTTTTTGATTTACTCCCTCCGCTCAAACCACCTGGTTTATAGGCAGTTACTTGCTGCATGCTTCTACCGCTAGAGGAATGCATTTGTAGGGATAATGATAGTGGAAAAGGTAGCCCTATGTAATGCAAAGGCCCCTGGTAGAGGCATACTGCTCATTAGTGCTTTACCTCTGAGCATGTTTATGGAACTATTAAATTTAAGTTCTTTATCAGTACTAGCAACTTCTTTTACTTTTATTTTTGCCTCTTACTTGTCGAGAACCTTCTTGTATGAATAAGCGGCGAGCAACAAGTAGCTGCGAGATAAGTGGTGCTGGTTGTAACATCGAGTTTGCAAAACCAAGTTGCTATTAGTTATTGTGGTTGAAAGTGACCCTGTGGACCCGCTGAGGGACACTACGCGGGCATTGTAGCAAGGGCAAAATGGGGAGTCGAGCAGTTATCAAGATTAAGGGCTTCCCTGACGTGAACTAATACAAGACGCTCTTGGGTGGTGGCATTCTAATTGGGCCCCCTCCCATAAAAGGATGGAAAAAATTTGGTTGCTATCTGGTTTGAGGAATCTTCCTCCTACCCTCTATATAATGACAATTAATCGTCTCTGAATGTTTTAGTGGCTTTTATTTAGTGACGCTAAAAAAGTGTTGCTAATAATTGTCGCTGCTAGTATTAGAAGAAAAGTCACTAGAAACTTATAGCGACTGTTAACTGTCACTATATATAGGGTTGAATGAAGATTCCTACAACCGAAGTAGGAGTCAAAGTTTGTTTTAAAAGGATCGCCTCGGGAGGGGAGGCATCTTGAGGGCAAGACCAGGTGATCGTGACACGCTCTAGTGTTGCTGCATTGATGACGTATATAGGATGTGATCCTTTTGCCGCTCTATCTCTTGAAGAGGGGTCGCCCCAGGCCCAGCCTAGAGTCAGGACAAAGAGAGTTAGACTGAGAGCTTGGGAGATCAGAGGAGGCCAATGTCATTGATCATCCTTTGTAACGGTATTCGCCTGGCCCTGAGGCTGCTAATAGTGTCATACATTGTATGCGGAGCACACTTGAGGATCACAGGCGATTCACTGACAAAAATCTGAGGAAACTGTGTGGGGGAGTCAACAGTGATGATGGGAAGGTGGGCAGAAGTGGACGACGGCGATGATGGAGAAAGGTGTGGAAAGCAAGTGACATTGACGATGGAAAGGTGGTGAAGGCGGAGGTAGTGATGATGGAGAAGGCGGGTAATGGTGACCATGGGAAGGTGGGCGGCGATGATGACCACTCGGCGGTACTGCCGGTGAAGCTTTTCATGGATGTGGTCTAAGATTTTGAATAGAGAGAGAGAGAGAGATAGAGAGAGAGAGAAGATAGAAAGAGTCAAAAAGAGAGAGAGAGAGAAAGAGTCAGGAAAAAAAGTGGTGAGAGAAAAGAGAGAGAAAGATTTAGAAAAAAAAGTACTGTCTCTGTCCGGGTATTTTTGTTAAAAAATTGTCCGCTATATAATCTAGTGGACATACTTAAAAAAATGCAAAAAAAAAAAAAAGGATCGTCCACAGATTGTGCGTGGACGACCAGATCGCACTAGTAAATTCTCCTATTTTGCTAGCGCTTTCAAAAAATCAGCTCACTATATATATATGGAGCTGATCCGTTCATCTTTCAAGATGGACGGCCAGATCGCGCTAGCAAAATAGCCCATTTTGCTAGCTCTCAACAGATCAGCTCCCATATATATATATATATATATATATATATATATATATATATATATATATATATATATATATATATATATATATATATATATATATATATATATATATATATATATATATATATATATATATATATATATGGAACTGATCCATTGCTCGCACTGACAAATGGAGTTAAGTTACCAGCGCGATTTGGCCTTCCACGCGCGATCTGTGGACGGTCCATATCTTTTTTTTTAGTCCGTCCGCCACATAATGTAGCGGACGATTTTTTGACAAAAATACCCTCGACCGTCTTTCTCTTCTAATTTTTTTCTCTCTATGATTAATGTGTCCGTTACATTATGTAGCGGACAAATAACCAGTCTTATTTCACCACTTTTTCTCTCTGCTCTGCACTTATCTCAGTGTCAAATCTCTCTCTCATGCACCAGAAAGTTTGATCACCTCCATCATTCATCGAATATACCAAAACATCTGGCTTTGTGTTGTTACTTAATGGTAAACAAGCCCACAAAAATCGTAGAATTCATGTCAAAATTGATCTTTTTTTTGAAAGTTCAAGCCTTCGAACAGTATGATCTCATCTTTGAAGCAATCGACGGTGACAATCGCCGGTTCCGGCACCCTCCACCCTAAGTCTCTGCCTCGTACACCGCAGTTCTCGGTTCTGCCACCACTCCAGCGGCAAAAACATGCTGGGATTTCAAACACTGTTGATCCATTGCTCGCCCAGTAACCAATGATTTCATGTGTCTTCAATTGAGGGTTTTACCCTCCGATTAACCACGAAGGCCATGCCACCGTTCGATCATTTTTGCTCCGATCAAACACGAAGGCCTTAGCATCTGCAATTCTTCCACAAATTTCGAACGACACAATCCATGTGTCAGCCACTCAACACCCCTACTTCGCGATCACAGTTAAGTGGCGCCACCGTTGCCGCTCTGGAACCCCCAGCTAAGGCAGGCCGTCGGGGCCGGTAGACCAGTACAGTGACCACGTCATCGCTACAGAGAGAGAAAGACTTACCCAAACAGATCTGGATAGAGAGAGAGATAGAAAGATGAAGTCCAAACAGATCTCGAGATTCTTGAAAGTTTTTGCTTTTTTATATTATGTCCGCTACATTATGTAGTGGTTACACAACATTGCAGATTCAATCACACGGGCAAGGGGTATTTTTGTCAAAAAAATTGTCCACTAAATAATGTAGCGGATAGACTTTAAAAAAACACAAAAAAAGATCTGGCCGTCCACAGATCGCGGGTGGACGACCAGATCGCGTTGGCAACTTAACTCTATTTGTTAGCGCGAGCAATGGATCAGTTCCCATATATATATATATATATATATATGGAGCTGATCCATTAATAGCGCTAGCGAAATGAGGTATTTGCTAGCGCGATTTGGACCGTCCATCCTGAAAGATGGACGGTCCAGATCGCGCCTTTTTGGAAAACTGTCAGTCGTCCGTGAGACAGTCTCGCGGACAGGATTTTTTTACCTTTTTGCCCTCCCCCCATGTCCGCGATACTGTCTCACAGACGAAATTCAGTAAAAAGGTGCCTGCTACACAATGTAGCGGACGACCTCTAGGCTGACACATGTCAGGACCTGTCCCGTCGGTCGCCAAGAAAGTCTCCTGTCAGAGCCCCGATAACTGTTTTCCTTGGTATCTGTAATGTCAACAGTGTCCGCTATACTATTTGGCGGGACATCTGTATGCAAAATTTATTTATGGACATTTATTTCTGACATGTGTCAGAGTTGTTGGGAGTTATGTCCGCTATACAGTGTCGCGGACAGTATTGCCCTCTTACCCAAAAGTTCCCTAATTATCAGCTCTTTCAGCAAAATTTTCGCGGCTTTCAGATTCACTTGCTTCCATTTTCAGCTCCCTTCAAGCTTCGAGTAACACTTGGTTCAAGCTTCACTCAAGCAAGGTAAGTTTGTGATCTCAAAAGTTTTCTGGGTGGATTGACTGATAAAGTATAATTTTTTTTTCGACAAAAAAGTATAGATCTTTGGTGATGTTCTAGAAATTTGTCACTCTATTTATCAACTTGTGATGTTCTAGAAATTAATTTGTTAACTTTAAACTAATTCATTGTAGTTAATTTTGATTTTTTTGAGGTTCGCTAACTTCGACACATGTATCCTATTTAAATTCGAATTTTTTGAGATATGTTTGTTGTATTTTGGCATGGTGAATTTGTCTGTTTATCTTAGTAATTTTAATTTGTTATGTTCAATAAATCTATAATTAGCAAAATGGGAGACACTTTTGAGATTATGTATATGGTATCCTAAATCGGTCTATTCGTCAAGATAATTTTGAGATAATATTTTCAGTTGAAAATGTCATTTGATTGTTAAGCGTAGTCTATTTCTACATAGGTCTTGTTTCACAATGTCTGATTTCGTGTCGAGCTCCAACACCCCCGTAGATGCTAGTGATCCGTATCTAGGACGAACCTTTCAAACATTGGAAGAAGCTGGAGAATGTTTTCGAGCGTATTCATTGAGGGTTGGTTTTGGCATTAGAATAAAAACTACAAGAACAAGCAGCGTATCGAAAAGGATATGCTCTCGCTTATACGAGTGTCATAGGGGCAGAAACCCAGTGCAAAATGAGACACGCGTAGGCAACGATGACAGTGATGATGATGAAATATGGTATGCGCGGAGAAGACGGGACTGCTTTGAACGCACGAATTGCCAGGTCAAGATGTTCGTAAGCTATAAAGCCAAACAAGATCATTGGCTTATTACCAGCCTGGAACTGGCACACAATCACCCGTTAGTAACCCCTTCTAAGGTGAGTCAGATGCATCAACACAAGAAGATGGGTAAGGTCGCGAGGAGCCTAATTCACACAATGAGCGATGCGCGGCTAGGACCTACCGACATGATTAATGTTCTTGCTGAACAGGCTGGGGGAATTCAAAATTTAAACTTTAACACGACAGACGTTCGTAACGCGGTCCGAACCCATAGACGAGCCGCGTATGACCTCAATGATGCTCAATCCACAATGAGCCTATTGAAACGGATGCAGATGGAGGACCCGCAGTTTACCTTCGACTATAAACTTGACGACGAGCATCGAGTTAGCACAATTTTTTGGGTCGACGGTCGTTCGAGGCTAGCTTATAAGCATTTTGGGGATGTCGTGACTTTCGACACCACATACCGTACCAACAAGTACTCGATGCCGTTCGCTCCTTTCACGGGCGTCAATCATCATTATCACTCCATCCTGTTCGGGTTCGCCTTGTTAAGGGACGAGAGCGAGAGTTCTTTTGAATGGTTGTTTAGGGTGTGGCTGGAAGCAATGAACTTCAAAGCACCCAGGGTTATCATCACCGATCAAGATTTGGCAATGAAGAAGGCTATTGCTACCGTCTTCCCAGATACTCGACACAACTTGTGCACTTGGCACATAAGCAACAAATACCCAGAACGTCTGCATCACGTGTACGCAAAGTATCCAGACTTTAAACAGGATTTTGACAAATGCGTCCTCAAGTCATTAACGATTGAGGAATTCGAGGAGAGGTGGGAAAAGCTTGTTCGGGATTACTCATTGCAAGACAACGAGTGGCTCCAGCACTTGTACGGGCTCAAAGAGCAATGGATTGGCGTTTACACGAGGAGGCATTTTTCTGCGGGCATGAAAATGACGGGCAGGAGTGAATCTATGAATGCCACGTTCGATAGTTATGTGGGTACAGCTACCAATTTGAAGAGTTTCGTCACATCCGCACAAAAAGCGGTTGCGTCGTTGTTCGTGAAAGAAAGGGCTGCAGACTTTGCAACCACGTACAAGCAAAGGAGAAGGTTGCTTGAGACCCCGCTGGAGCTGAACGGTGCCAAAGTCTATACGAAGGAGATCTTCCTGCTATACCAAGTAGAGCTGCAAAAATCGGGCCGATACAGTATAAACAAGGTGGCAGAAAAGTCGTCGCGTGAGTACAAGGTTTATTCGCTCGTGAATGACCTCGTCCCTGAGAAGCTGCGCAGAATTTATACGGTGACCCACGACACATTGACGGACTCGGTGACATGTGTTTGCAAGAAGTTTGAGTTCCATGGCATCCTGTGTAGACACATTCTGCGGTTTTTCACATAGAAGAATATCAGGACAATCCCCGATAAATACGTCCTGCCACGGTGGACGAAAGGTGCAAACAGGTTGCACGGTATCATTTCCTTTCCGGAGCACCCGTATACTGACTTTGAAGAATCAGAGACGTTGCGGTATAATCATCTGGTGACGATGTTCACCCGTTTGTCCGTAAAGGGTGCTGCTACAATGGTCAGATATAAACATCTCCTCGAGGTAGCTCAGCAGCAAGAGCCCATCGTCGACCAATTGGAAGCAGCTTCAGTCAGCAATGCGGTTGACACCGAGCCTACGACGGGATCAGAAGATGACGAGCCAGGGGAAGGAGACGACAATGATATCCGGCCTTTGGATCCAATTATATCGCAAATGAAAGGCCGCAAGAGATCTACGCGGATGAAAAGCTCTATTGAAACGGCAACTCAACCAAAAAAGCTGAGAAGGTGTGCATTGTGCAACAAAATGACCGACCACGACAAGCGGAACCATTACAAGGCACTGGGGATAAGTCCAGTGCCTTTGCAAGACGGAGAAGAAGATGACGCCGAAGATGAGGACGAACAAGCTGCAGTGGAACTTTAGTCTACTGAATATTTATTGTAATAATCTTTTATGAGCCATCAAACCTGTCAGACATTTTGTAATAATTTTTTAGTAATGATTTTTTTGTAATAACCTTTACTCTCATTTTTTTATATGTGATTTTTTACACTGTCCGCTACACTGCGTAGCACAACATTAGAAACCAAAGGTACTTAGAATATTTTTGGTGTTTAGACCGTCCGCTACACTAGCGGACGGCAGAGCAGAAACCTGATACCTCGACACTTAGAATACCTAACTATCCAACACTTAGTTTATTTTTTGGTTCTCTTTTCTAGGTCCACTATACTATGTAGCGGACGGCCCCGCAGAAACACAACTGCCTATTCAACACTTTGTTTTTTTTTTTAATGTTTTTTGGTTCTCTTTTCTATGTCCGCTATACTATATAGCGGACAGCCCCGCAGAATAGCTAACTATCCAATACTTAGTTTTTTTTTTGTTCTCTTTTCTACGTCCACTGTACTATGTAGCGTACGGCCTCGCAGAAAGACAACTGTTTATCCAACACTTAGTTTTTTTTATGTTTTTTGGTTCTCTTTTCTAGGTCCGCTATACTATGTAGCGGACGGCCCCGCAGAAAGAAAACTGCCTATTCAATACTTTGTTTTTTTTTATTTTATGTTTTTTGGTTCTCTGTTCTATGTCCGCTATACTATATAGCCGACAGCCCCGCAGAATAGCTGACTATCCAACACTTAGTTTTTTTTTGTTCTCTTTTCTACGTCCGCTGTACTATATAGCGGACAGCCCCGCAGAATAGCTGACTATCCAACACTTAGTTTTTTTTCTTGGTTCTCTTTTCTATGTCCGCTATACTATGTAGCGGATGGCCCCGTAGAAAGACAACTGTCTATCCAACACTTAGTTTTTTTTGGTTCTCTTTTCTAGGTCCGTTATACTATGTAGCGGACGGCCCCGCAGAAAGAAAACTGCCTATTCAACACTTTGTTTTTTTTTAATATTTTTTTGGTTCTCTTTTCTATGTCCGCTATACTATATAGCGGACAGCCCCGCAGAATAGCTGACTATCCAACACTTAGGATAGGTTTGACACTCTTTTTTTGCCTCTTTTTTTTTCAGTTTTAAAAATTGAAAAAAAAAGGAGCGTTTGGTAACCATTTTTTTTTCAATTTAAAAAACCAGTTTTTAAACTGAAGAGTAAAAAAAAAACTCCAAAAACTTTTTTTTTTTTTCACTTTTGGTTTTTTTTTAGACCACCACCACCACCCTCCCACCACCGGCAGCCACCTCAGGCGACCACCGCCGGAGACTGCCAGCCGCCGGCAACCACCGGCAGCCACCGCCGGAGACTGCCGACAGCCACCACCAGCCGCTGGCGACCACCGCCGGAGACTGCCGGCAACCACCTCCGGCCGCCGGCGACCACCGACAGCCACCTCCGGTCGTCGGCAGCCACCGCTGGAGACTGCCGGCAGCCACCTCCGGCCGCCGGCGACTGCCGGCAGCCACCTCCGGCCGCCGGCGACCACCGCCAGAGACTGCCGGCAGCCACCTCCGGCTGCCGGCGACCACCGCCGGAGACTGCTGGCAGCCACCTTCGGCCGCCGGCCACCACCGCCGGTGACTGCCGGCAGCCACCTTCGGCCGTCGGCCACCACCACCGTCGACCACCGCTACGCCCCACCACTGCCACCGCAAACCACAAAAAAAAGTCAAAATAAAAAGGGTTACCAAACACAAAAAAAAAAACCTAAAAAAAAAGGGGTTATCAAACACCCACTTGTTTTTATAAAAAAAAAACATTAAACTGCTCTTTAAAAAACTGCTCTTTAAAAACTGAAAACCAAAATTTTTTTTTTTGTCAAATGAACCCTTAGTTTTTTTTTTTTTGGTTCTCTTTTCTACGTCCGCTGTACTATGTAGCGGACGGCCCCGCAAAATACCTAACTATCCAACACTTAGTTTTTTTTTTGGATTCTCTTTTCTGTGTCCGCTATACTATGTAGCGGACGGCCCCGTAGAATACCTAACTATCCAACACTTAGGCCCCGTTTGACACTCTTTTTTTCCCTTTTTTTTTTTCAGTTTTAAAAACTGAAAAAAAAGGAGCGTTTGGTAACCATTTTTTTTTCAATTTAAAAAACCAGTTTTAAACTGCAGAGTAAAAAAAAAACTCCAAAAACTGGTTTTTTTTTTTCACTTTTGGTTTTTTTTTTCGACCACCACCACCACCCTCCCACCGCCGGCAGCCACCTCAGGCGACCACCGTCGGAGACTGCCGGCCGCCGGCAGCCACCTCCGGCCGCCGGCGACCACCGCCGGAGACTGCCGACAACCACCTCCGGCCACCGGCGACCACCTGTAGCCACCGCCGAAGACTGTTGGCAGCCATCTCCGGCCGCCGGAGAGTGCCGGCAGCTACCTCCGGCCGCCGGCCACCACCGCCGGTGACTGCCGGCAGCCACCTCCGGCCGTCGGCCACCACCACCACCGTCGACCACCGCTACGCCCCACCACCGCCACCGCAAACCACCAAAAAAAAAAGTCAAAATAAAAAGGGTTACAAAACACCAAAAAAAAAAACCTAAAAAAAAAAGGGGTTATCAAACACCCACTTGTTTTTATAAAAAAAAAAAATTAAGCTGCTCTTTAAAAACTGAAAACCAAAAAAAAAATTTTGTCAAACGAAGCCTTAGTTTTTTTTTTGGGTTCTCTTTTCTGTGTCCGCTATACTATGTAGCGGACGGTCCCGCAGAATACCTAACTATCCAACACTTAGTTTTTTTTTGGTTCTCTTCTCTACGTCCGCTATACTATGTAGCGGACGGCCGTGCAGAAAGACTGAGTTTTTTTTTTGTTCTCTTCTCTACGTCCGCTATACTATGTAGCGGACGGCCGTGCAGAAAGACTGATTATCGAACACTTGGTTATTTTTTGAACACTGGCCCTGCAGATAAACAGATATCCAACACTTGGTTTCCCACCGTTAAATCACAGATCAGTAAAAAATCTATCTCTAACCACAAATAAAAAAACTCAACTTAATTCAACACAACCATATCGGTCAATAAAATCAATCGCATTCAATATATGTTTTTTAAAAAAGTGTTGAATATAACGTTACAATGTCAATTGGGGCCTTCATCTCCCGCGGGAATGATGTTCCTTACACGGATTTACAATAAACCTAATAGCTCTAGGCCAGCCATTCATAATTTGCCAAGCAATCCTAAACCTAAAGCCTTGTATGCATTCTCGGCTCCAGACAGTCTTCTTGAGGCTCTCAGACCGACAAATGTAATCCATGTACATGCAGAGGAAGACGCCGCAGTCCGAGAAATTATGTTGCTTGGGCCTACTTCTCTTCAATCAGAAAATGAGGTCCGGCCTGCGCGATACCTTCTCCCGACGCCTACCATTGACCAAGGCAGCAAATAGATTCTGTGAGAAACATAATAAGCATTAAACATTAAACATAGCAAACATAATAAGATTAATCAGTTTTATAATATGCAAGTTACAATAAGAAGGAAACAAGATCTTACCATGGCATCCAACTGGCCTATGCCTCGGTACATGTCAATCACAGGCATCACGTCGGTATCATCGTAGAGACTGTCGATGTCTGATACCGTGCTCTCTAATGGTTCATAGCAAACCAAGTACCAGTGGGCATTCCCTAAAAAGGGGATTAGAAACACGTCGGCAACACTTGCGCTCACTGGACTATCCCTAGCAAGATATGCTTGTAGGTTAGCGGACGGTTTCCACTGGGCCATGGTTCTCCCCTTCCCCTTCCTTGCATTGCCCCAGTCGTGCCACTCTTGTACCAGGATCTAATGAAAAAAAGCATCCAAGATAAACACCCGCGGACTGATGTTTGGATGCTCCTGACACCTTTGCCTTAGAATTTGCACGTAGTGCGAGATGACACCGCTGTCTAACCAAACTCCCGACGTCAGCGAGGAGATCTCTGTCCACGAGGCATTGTAATCCAAGCCCTCCGGGTGATCCACGTCATACGTGACTCCGTCTTGGGGGGCCCCGCTAAAATAACGGGCTCGAATTAGCTCGCATTTATGCGGCTTTAGGGGCCTGGCTGGATGCCCTTTCGGATATTGCCCTCGGGGGTCGACCGGGGGATATTGCCCTCCTTCAGGGGGGTCAACCGACAAATCTTGCCCTCCGGCCATTTCTTCAACCGGCTGATATTGCCCTCCGGGGGCGCCAACTGGTCCCGCCCACGGGACAATGGGCAGTGCCTCGGAGAAACCGTAGTTTCTGAAAGGCCAGTCTTGCGTGACTTAAGAGAGGGGTTGGGGTTTTGGAAACAAATTGAAAGAGGGGCCGTCGTAATCGTCCCACGACGCTTGAGCCTGTCCTATCCCCGCTACAGAGGGACCACCAACTCCCTGACTCACCCCTGAAGCCTGTCCGGAGGGATCACCGTATCCCTGGCTGACGCCCGTATAACCCATTCCCGGGCTGACTCCCGAAGACTGTCCCGATGCTTGGCACAAAAAATTCCCGCAGCCTAAAGCCAATGTAGCAGCCTGTTGGCAAAGATCCTCGCCCATTGCGCTCACCAGATCCTTCCGCTCACTCAACTTCTGGAAGAATGCAAGTGAGGCATTAACCTACATCCAAAGAGATAAAAAATAAGTAACTTCAATCAGACATTTATATTCATCAAATTCAAGACAAGTCAGACTTGTTGGGCAACTTACGAGATTGTATGCCATACGCTCATCGATCTGACCCCTAGGCACATACCTCTCCCCACGTTCAAAGTTTACTGGGGCTACTCTCCTCCGCGTGATGCGGTAGTACCACTCATCGTACTGATTGATGCTGATAACTGGGTTAGGCTCCGAGACGATGGCCGCCAGTGTGTCCTGCCAAGAACTCCAAAGCTCTATTTCGGCCGCGCACAATTCGTACGCATTGGCGATGCCAAACAGTCCGACATCCGGTGGGTTCCTGTTAACCCTCATATCCGGGGCATCGACTGGCAAACCCTGCTCCAACTCAAAATGGCGCATTGCTCGATTTGGCAGCTGCCACTCTGCGACCTCGAAATGGATCAGGGGTGTGCGCTGCAACCCAGAGAGCGTGAAGACGAACGACTCTCCCACCCGTCGCGCCAAACGTATGTACGGTGCCCAACGCATTTGGCCCGGAGATAGACGGTCGAACTCCCCTCGATAGTACGTAATGTTGTGATGGGGATCGACTCTCCTCTTGTAGTGGCTAGCCCTCCGGCTGTACTCCCAAGCACACAACCGAGGCCAGACTTTATCGGTTCCATCCCTACGCGTTGGTGCACCGGGAGCAAGGTGTTCATAAGACCACACCTGAGAACATCAAAAAATTATATTTATATCGTCGATTCAACAAAAATAAAACACAATAACGAAGACAGGATTTATATGATATACCTGCAATAGCGAGAGACATGCACATATGGCTTTGGAGTCGGGCCTCGTTGCCTTGTGCAATGCTCGGTACAGATACGAAAGAACCGCTGCACCCCAGGCATAATCCCCAACCTCTAGCAGGTTACCCAACAACGGTAAATATTTCACGCTGACCGTGTTCTTCGACGTCGTTGGGAATAAAATTGCCCCCATCACCCACAAGAGGAAGGCTTTTGTGTACACCACAAGCTCACGGCCCGTATAGTTTTCCGGCAAAACCCCGTAGGTATCTACCAACCACTTCAACTTTATACCACCAGTGCTAAATTGATCCTGGGGTATCGAAGTGAAGAAGTCCCGCGCCGTTCTCTTATTCGTTGCGTCTGACGGAGGAGCAATTACCGGCCGCCCCGTCACCGGCAACCCTAAGATGAACCCTACATCTTCTAGGGTAATTGTCATCTCTCCGA
>JAVXUP010002132.1:0-5000 GCA_033070095.1 Escallonia herrerae | reverse complement strand
GTCCCTCGTCCTCTACACTATATGGCGGATAACTTTTTTGTTCAAGTCGTCCGCTACACTGTGTTGTAGACGACTTTTTGACTGACAGCGGTCAAGTCATCCACAACCCCCTGCTCCTCTGACAGTTGTCACACCAGTCCATCGTCCGCAATACTGTGTAGCGGACTAGACAAATCTAACTATACCAAAACTGTGTTTCATTCTCTTTTTGAAACTCATTCATCTTTCTTCTTACAATTTTTCTAGCGGCGTTGGCAAGTAGATCTGTGCAATTTCTTCCAAAGAAATCCTTTAATCGTCTCACCAATCATGTAAGTTCACATTCTAATCCTTTATTCGTTCATAATCTGGAGTTTGTTATGAGTATTGCGACTTATGCATGGTTTTGAATATGTATGCTGTGGATTGTGCTAGCGTTTGTCAATATGTGTATTGCTTTATTGTTCATGTGATTTCACTTGCATATATACAGCATGTCAACTTATGTGAGCTCATGCTAGCATTGTATGTTTGAAAATTTTTATGCTTCCAACCTTGCCATTTTTTCGTAATTTCAGTCTCAAAAAAATAGATTTTAACCCTGGACCAGAAGATCCCTCCGTATTATACGACCAAGCAAATCATGTCAGTACGCTCTTATGGGATGGTGAGGTAAGATCCTTATTTTATCAACTTTTCTATTCTTACGAACATTGTGTACCGTTTGTTTTGGTTAAAATTGTATTTATTAATTCGTAGGAAAGAGCACTTCTCAACACAGTAGAAGTGTCCGATAATTTTAAAGCCTGGAAGTTGAACAAAGTACAGAAACGGTTACTGCGTGGGCTTGGGTTTGGGATTTTCACGCATGGGCAAATCTTTCAACAGCTTGACCGACACTTAATAGGTGCCCTTGTTGAAAGGTGGAGAAGTGAAATGAATACATTTCACTTTTCTCACGGAGAGATGACGATTACCCTAGAAGATATAGGGTTCATCTTAGGGTTACCGGTGACGGGACGACTAGTAATTGCTCCTCCGTCGGAAGCATCGAATAAGAGAACCGCTAGGGACTTCTTTACTTCAATACCCCAGGATCAATTTAGCACTGGTGGTATCAAGTTGAAGTGGTTAGTAGATACCTACAAGGTTCTCCCAAAAAACTACATGGACGAGATGCTTGTGCTATACACACAAGCTTTCCTCTTGTGGGTGATGGGGGCAATTCTGTTCCCAACAACGTCGAAGAATACGGTCAGCGTCAAATATTTACCGTTGTTGGGTAACCTGCTAGAGGTTGGGGATTATGCCTGAGGTGCAGCAACTCTTGCGTACCTGTACTGAGCATTGTACAAGGCAACGAGGCCCGACTCCAAAGCTATATGTGCGTGTCTCTCGCTATTGCAGGTATATCATACAAATCTTCATTACGTGCTTGTTTTTTTTTGTTGAATCGACATTTAATTTTGACGATACTTTATTTAATTTGTCTTTGCTCTCAGGTGTGGTCTTATGAACACCTTGCTACCGGCGCACCCAGGCGTAGGGACAGAACGGATAATGTGTGGCCTCGGTTGTGCGCCTGGGAGTACAGCCGGAAGGACAGCCACTACCTGAGGAAAGACGATCCCCATCATAACATTACGTACTATCAGGGGGAGCTCGACTCGCTATCTCTGGGCCAGATGCGATGGGCACCGTACAAACGTTTGGTGCAACGGGTGGGGGAGTCGTTCGTCTTCACGCTCTCCGGGTTGCAACGCACACCCCTGATCCACTTCGAGGTCACAGAGTGGCAGCTACCAGATCGTGCTATGCGCCATTTTAAGTGGCTGTAAGGGTTGCCAACCGATGCACCGGATATGAGGGGTAACAGGAACCCACCAGGTGTCGGACGGTTTGGCAAGGCGAATGCGCACGACTTGTGTGCTCGAGAACTTGAAGTTTGGGATTCTTGACAGGACACATTTTCGGCCATTGTGTCAGAGTCTGACCTCGTGATCAGCATCGAACAGTACAATGAGTGGTACTACCGCATCACCCGGAGGAGAGAAGCTCCAGTAAGGTTTGAACGTGGAGAGAAGTATCACCCTAGGGGTCAGATCGATGAGCAGATGACATACAATCTGGTATGCCTGCCCAACCAGTGCTTTTAATTGACCTTGATGATTCTAAGTAAGTATGAAGTTACTTATTTATTATCTCTTTGGATGTAGGTTAATGCCTCGTTCTCCTTCTTCCAGAAGTTGAGCGAGCGCAAGGATCTGGTGGATGCAATGGGCGAGGAACTTCGCCAACAGGCCGAATCGTTGGCGTATGGCTGCAGCCATTTTTTGTGCCAAGCATCCGGGCAGCCTTTGGGCGTCCACCCGGGAATGGGGGAACCCAGGTGGCAGCCCCCTTATGTGAGCTCGGAATACGGTGATCCCTCGGGGCAGACTTCGGGGGTAAGCCAGGGATACGGTGGTCCCTCTGTACCGGGAATGGGTGGTGATTGGGGACTGCCAAGCACCATAGGCCAAGCTCAAGCACCGTGGGAAGAGTACAGTGCGCCCTCCTTCTTTTTGCTTCTGGACTCGGAACCCTAACCCCTCTCTCAGAGTCAAGTCACGCAGGACTGGGGTTTCGGAAACATCAGCCTGTCCGAGACACTGCCCATTGTCCCGTGGGCGGGATCATCTATTGCGGAAGGAGGGCAATATCCCCCGGTTGACCCCCCGAAGGAGTGCAATATCCCCCGGTTGACCCTCCGAAGGAGTGCAATATCCCTCGGTCGACCCCCTAGGGGAGTATCGCAAAGGGCATCCACTAAAGCCCCTAAAGCCGCATAAATACCAAATTTTCAGATAGCGGTATTTTAGCGGGTTCCCCCGAGACAAAGCATTATATAGTGTGAATCACCCTGAGGGGATGGATTATTGTTGCTCGTGGGGAGAAATGTCCTCCCTGGCTCCGCGGAGTTGGTTAGACAGCGGCGTCGTCTCTACCGACGTGGAAATTCTGAAGGAAAAGGGTCGGGGGCGGCCGAATGAGTATCCGTCCGTATTTTTGTTGGATGCCTTTTTTCATAGCCTCCTAGTGGCTGAATGGCATGAGTGGGTCAAACGAAGGGGGAAGAAAAAGTTGAGTCAATGGAGACCTTCCGATAACCTACGAGCGTATTTGAATAGGGATAGTCCAGTGAGCTCAATGGTTGCCCACGTGTTTCTAATCCCATTTCTAAGGGAAAGCCACTGGTACTTGGTTTGCTATGAACCAACGGAAAAAGTCATATCGGTGATCGACAGTCTCCACGATGATACTCCCCACATGCCTGTGCTGCGGATGTATAAAGCCCAGCTGGACTCTATGGTAATCTTGAAGTTGATTGTTTAATGCTTATTGTAACTTGTCAATTGTAAACGTTAACTCGTGTCTTACGCCATTTTTTGTTTCTCGCAGAATATATTTTGTGCCATGGTCAATGCTATCCGTGGTGTACCTGTACCGGCGTGGCCAAAGCTCCATTTCCGATTGAAGAAGACGAGGCCCAAGCAACATAATACTTCGGACTGCGGTGTCTTTCTATGCATGTACATGGATTACATTTGTCGGTCTGAGAGCCTCAAGGCGGCCGCCTGGAGGTTAGGATGCGTAAACACTTTAGATATACGATAGCTTGGCAAATTTTGAAAGGCCGGCCTAGAGAGATTAGGTTTATTGAAAATCCGTCTAAGGATGAACATCCGGCTGAACATGAGGACGCCTAGTTGACATTGTACCATTACAATAATTTTATTTAATAAAATCGTGATTATTTATTTAGAAAGCTGTCATTGATGTGATTTTTTTTGTGTTGAGATCAGTTGATTTGTGTTGAATGATTGAGTGATTTATTTGTGTCCTTATCAGTGGACATTTGATTTGTGATTAGAGTTGGTTTTTTTGCTCTCATTGAGAATGATTGAATGGTGGGAAACAAAATTCATTGAGAATTTTTTAGTTGAAAGTATCCGTCTGCTACACAGTGTAGCAGACGTTCAAATACTGAAAAATTTTCTAAGTGTTGAACTTGATCGTTTCTGCATCTCCTGTGTAGCGGACGTTCAAATACTAAAAAATCTTCTAAGTGTTGAACTTGATCGTTTCTGCTTCTCTGTCCGCTACACAGTCTAGCGGACGTCCAAATACTGAAAAATTTTCTAAGTGTTGAACTTGATCGTGTCTGCTTCTCCATCCGCTACATTGTGTAGCGGACGTCCAAATACTGAAAAATTTTCTAAGTGTTTGAACTTGATCATTTCTGCATCTCTGTCCGCTACACAGTGTAGCGGACGTCCACATATTGAAAAATTTTCTAAGTGTTTGAACTTGATCGTTCCGTCCGCTACACAGTGTAGCGGACATCCAAATACTGAAAAATTTTCTGAGTGTTTGAACTTGATCGTTTCGTCCACTACACAGTGTAGCGGACGTCCAAATACTGAAAATTTTTCTAAGTGTTCAACTTGATCGTTTCTGCTTCTCCGTCCGCTACATTGTGTAACGGACGTCCAAATACTGAAAAATTTTCTAAGTGTTTGAACTTGATCATTTCTGCATCTCCGTCAGCTACACAGTGTAGCAGACGTCCACATACTGAAAATTTTCTAAGTGTTTAAACTTGATCGTTCCGTCCGCTACACAGTGTAGCGGACGTCCTAATACTGAAAATTTTCTGTGTTGAATTGATTGTTTCTGCTTCTCTGTCTGCTACACAGTGTAGCGGACGTCCAAATGAAATTTTTTGCAAGTGTCGAAGTTGACTGTTTCTGCTTCTCCGTCAGCTACTCAGTGTAGCGGACGTCCAAATACGTTGTGTTGAAGATCTCCTGTTTTTAATAAATTGGCGACCGAAGACTTGTTTTAACCACGGAATCAACAATCTCAATATCGATTAACAATAAAAAAAACGTACGATTAACAATCAACAATCTCAACATCGACGGAATCTTAAACGGCACAATTAAGAACCTAAAATTCGGAAAAATAATGAACATTCG